>JAXQQM020066883.1:0-64876 GCA_034641835.2 Pinus albicaulis | reverse complement strand
CTCACTAACCCTCCACTTGTAAGTCCACCATTAGCTATCATGGCAGCTTAGTATGCCCCGTGGTTTTACCACAACCTTTGGTACCTTTGCCAAATCACTATCAGTCTAGAATCCCTCACTTTACTGGGGCTGAATCTACCATTGCCCAACAACATGTAGATAGAATAAACGATGCTTTTGACAACATGGAATTAGAAGAGGAAACCATGAAGATAAGGATGTTTTCCCAAAGCCTAGGAGGAGAAGCTAAAAAATGGTTAAAAAACTTAACTCCCAACAACATACATGATCTCCCTTCCCTTTACCAAAAATTTATAAACCAGTGGGAGATTAAGAAAAACCCTCTCTAGATCCTCTCAGAATATAGAAATCTTAAGAGAAACATAGGGGAAAGTGTCCAAGACTATTACACTAGGTTCAATAGTGTTTACAACGCACTACCACCAAACATGAAACCCCCACTAAGCCTAGCCTTAGCAAAGTTTCCGGAAGTTTTTGGCCCAGACATGGCCTATCACCTAAGAGAAAGAGAGCCCCTAACTTTAGAAGACATGCAAAAGGGAGCTATAAGCGTAGAGGCTAACCTAATTAAAAAGAGAGCTAGGCTGAGATTAGAAAGGAGGGTAACCTACAAAGATGAAACCATGCCCTCGACCTCCTCATCTGATTCCAAGATTGACAACCTACTTAGAACCATGGAGATAATGATGGAGAAAATAAGTATAAATGAAAGAACGCATCCTAGGGAAAATCAACCAAATCCGCAAAATAGAAACTAGAATCAGAACTTCAGAAGAGACCCACCCCAAATCAGACAAAGGGAAAATGACCAACAGATTAGGCCCCCTTTCCAACATAGCTATGTAGATGAAGAGGAAAGGGATACTGAACAGGAGGAAGAAAGCCATGTAAATCTGATAGGCTTTGATAATGAAGATGAAGTTTTTCTCACAGAAGAAGAACAAGGCCTCTTTTCCTTTGATAAATCTGAAACAAACTATGAGGAGTCTAATTGGTATTTGAAAATGCCATCATGGAAGTCCATAGGCAATATTACCTTAGGAGCAAAAGAAACTAGGAATCCTCCAAGAAAAACCAAATAGACACTAATGTTAGTAAAGCTATAGAGAACACTCCTAAGAAGATAGTAGATAGTGTCAACACTGTTGGCTCGAGGGGTCCTAACCCAAGTTTGGAGTTCAAGGTTTGCCAACAAACCCCTATACTACTAGCCCTTTTGGCAGTGACCCGCTTGCGCAGGTCAAAGTCTCACCAGAAGTAGTATGGGTGGGTGCTTGAACCAGGTTTCCGCACCATGAGAAAGGGTAGGCAATGCAAGAAGAGCTGCGTCTGGCCCTGTGATGCCTAGATCGCTTCTTTCTGCATAGGGTTTACAGGTCTCTTTTCGCATCCACGTGCACAAGGTCTACATTGTTTGATACTTATACACTTTTATGACAGTAGCACAATATTGCATAAAACAGAATAGAATAGATCTAGATACAGTAAACACACTTACATAGAAATTTCACAACTTGAATATAGAATGCGCATAATATAGTAATTACCAATGATTCGCACAAACAGTACATAGATTCAATTCTCAAACAACCTTTCTTACTTATCAATTCATCAATTCCATCTTACAATACCCATCCCAGCCTATGCACATAGTAGCAGGGTCCACACACAGCAGGACTCTGGATCTCCGCACACATAGCCAGCAGGAGTCCTTTCCCCAAAAACAAAAACAAATATATTAAACCACAATTCACATTAGTAGTTCTTTCTTTTTCTACCTTACAATTCAAAATGTTCCTCTATTTATAATAATCTAGCCTAAACTTTCCTAAGGTTCAAAAACCATGGTTTTCGGACCCCTGGTTTACCCTTTGACCCATTACAATGCTTGTGGGGCTTTGACCCACCCCAAAACCCCTACGCTAGCCTAATTATAATAAAAAATATACAAAATTGGACCAGTTTCGTAGCTCGTAGGAGACCTTGTTCCAACAGTCCCCAAACACAATCTTGTGACTCATCCCAAGTCACTGTGGTGGTGCAGTTTCTATCTGCGCATGTAAGGTATTGAAGGCGACGATCAGTAGAGGTAACACTTCCTGAGTCTGGGCAACAACACTTTGTGCGATATCGACAAGCTTCAGGGAGGTAGGTCCTTCAGGGGACACGGTAACTCGTTCCAAAATTTGGTTGAGTCGTGCAATGGAATTGTGAGCATCCTGAGATCTCTAGAATGCAGCATCGCCCCATGGCTTCAAGCACTTTCTAATGGCATGCTTGGTGCACCGAAGATCTGCAATTGTGTCTTGTAGAGCGTTGCTAGTTTTCAAGAGTGCCAAATGCTGCGCAGGGGTGAGGGAAGGCAAGGTAGCTTCGATCTGATCGAAAGAAGCTTCCTTCTGGCATAAGTCTTCTTTGACATGCTGAAGCATCGGTTTGAACTAGACCGTTGTCCAGAGCTGCATGCACCAGTACATTTGGGAGAAATTCCGATACTTGGTTCCGACACTTTTGACCAAATGTCGAAAATTTCCCCAAATTTTTTCAATCCCGCCCGAAACCGTCGCTATACCGACATTTAGAGAAAAGTGTCGCAATACTGACACTTAGACAAAGTGTTGCAATTGCGATGTTTGGAGGAAGACGTCGCAATTGCGACACTATGCCCCAAAGCATTGTTATTGCGACCACTGCCTCCAAACGTTGCAATTGCGACACAATGTATAAGTGTCGCAATTGCGACATTTGGAGGCATCCATCGCAATAGCGACGCTTTGGCCACTGTTAGTATAACGACACTTATATGCAATAAATGACACTTATATGCCTTTGCAAAATCCATGTCATTTATGGTTTATTTTTTATTTTCTTTTTCTTGAAATAAGTCTTATTTCCATTTGGATTTTGTAATTTCACTTTTATTGCATATTATAGAATGTGTTTTTTTATAAGATTATATGATACATGTGAGATAAAGTTTTATTATTTATCATATATAAATAAATTTTATCAATATTGTACATTTACACTTTTATGAGGTGATGTTATAAGTAAATTCATAAATATCTCTTTTTAATCCTCATTTTACTCCATGAATATGTTTGGAAATGAAATTTCAATAGATTGATTTTCTCCTAACCTATATATCATCAATATTGTACATTTACATTCTTAATTATGAGGTGATGTTATAGGTAAATCCATGAATATCTCCTTTTAATCTTCATTTTACTCCATGAATATGTTTGGAAATGAAATTTCAATAGATTAATTTTCTTGCTATTATATGTTTTACGAAGATATGGTAAGGAATTATCTCTTGTTCTTCTTAGAAATAATTATATATAATTTTTTTTTTCAAAATAGATTAAAAAAATTATATGAGAAAATTTATTAATTCATCAATATGTGTGTGTGTGTTGTGATGAATAATTTCATAGTTCAACTTAATGGTTCATTATATAATCATGTGACCATCACCAATGATATATCTTAAAAAGCAACTAAAAAGCCATGTGTACAAAATCGATGTATACTCTAGAGAGTGGTTCTCATATCACTATGTAAATTGTTGTATGCTACTTCAAAAAAATTATAAGATAAACTGTAATACACATCATATATGCACCATAACAATTGCCATACAACTAATTTGTTTTAGGATACATGTGGCATTCTAGGGGTAAATTCTATATGATGTGTATATCAATCTATTACGTGTTGGTAAGTTTTGAGTATCTAAGAAATGATAAGGAATATCCATATATCATGATCTTGTAATGTGATTATAAATTGTGTCTATAATTTCCATAAAATGTATAAATGATTTGTTTAAAAAAAATCAACACAATCAACCCTAAACAATGCTCATGATGTGGAATTTCATTGGCGAAACAAAAATGATGGTCACATGTCCCATTTATATGGTAATGGTGATAATATATATGTTGTAGCGAGACTTGATGAGTAATTAAATAAATCTCAGAGTGTGACTCATTGTGCCATATTTTTTTAAAGCATGATTTGTTTTCCTAGTTTTTACTAATTTGTTAACATGTTTTATTCATTTGGAAAGCTAATTAATGATGCTTTAAGTAATTAGGACCTAATGAGAGATCATATTCACATCTTCACTGAAATATATTTGGTAATTGTAGTCACTATATGAACCGCACATGCATGCTACTTAAGAAAAATTGAAATATAAACTATAATACACATCTTATATCTGCCATAACAATTGTCATACAACTTCTTTACTTCTAGATACATATGAAATACTTCAGGTAAATGCCATATTATGTGTATACCAATATAGTAGGTGTTGGTAAGTTATGAGGATCTAAGAAAATGATAGTAGTATGTTACACCATTTTTTTGGTCATCTAACCTATTATTATTACATGAACCTAAGTACACCACGTAAGACCAATTTAATCTAAGTAAAATTGCTTTCACCATATAAAATAACTTATTTGGTCATATTTAACCCAAACAAGGAAATTAATTAAATAAATCCTTATTTATTTAAATCATTATTTAAATAATATTCTTAGTTAAATTTGACTAAATCATTCATAAATAATTAAATAAACCATTATTTATTTAATTATATTCTATCATTCCCCTCTAAAATGATAAATAAATCATTTATTTATTTATTATTTATAAATAAAGGAATTGACCCAAGTCAAGAATCCTTTTCCTCCAACAAATATAATAAAATATTCCTAAAAGGTGCTTCTAGAATTCGATTAATAATATTTTATTCATGCACCGAGTTCTAGACTGCCCCAATATTTTGTTATAAATAGGGGGGTTTTCCTCATTCATTAGCCACCTTCATTGCATTAGATCACTCTGGATCTACTCTTGGTCACCATTTTCCATTTTTCTTTGTGAACTCCCATTGAGTTCTATGTTTGCTTTTTTACACCCATAAGAGAGAGAAATGTTAGATCTGAAACACTAAGGACTTTCAAGAACCCATCCCACTGAGGAGAACCGGAAGACACCTTTCTTTTTTTCCTCTCAGGTGCCCCATACTTTAATATAATACAAAATTCTTTCAAATACATTATTCTTGTCTTGTCCATTGGATTTATGGAGCCATATTATATTTTATCTACTTAATGTCTTTTGTGCTTAGACCTGAATTTGTGCAGCAAACTTAAAGATATTTTGCAGCCATAATCGATGTAAGGGATATTTTTTATGTGTAGCTAAAGTGATCTTTTACGACGAAAGATTCATACTAACAATTGGTGACTCCACTGGGTTTTCTTTTGCGACCACTGTCGTTTTATATATTCCTGCATATCCAACTGTTTCAGACCCTAGGGTTTCTCTTCCATTTTCTGTTTTTCCTATTTTTATGGTGTTTTTCACCCCTAAAACCCTCAAACAGTCAAATTTTTAACTTTCGTGTGTTTCTGGCCTTATTGCGCAGGTGACAGACATCAGCCGCAGCTGAGACGACAATTTTTTCTAAAATCTGCCGCCGAGAGAGCCGGATCTGCAGGTCGCACTTATCGGCCCAAAAAGTGCGACCTGAGCTTGAGGACGCACTTTTCTGCCCCAAACCTGTGACCTGGACTGAAATCAGGTCAGAACCTGCGACCTGCCCTTTTTCTGCAAATTTTCCAGCACTTTTTCTGGGTTTGTATGAAGCATCTGTCAGGGTTTTCCAGCCTCTGTCTCTGCCCGTTTAGACCTGTTTCTGATCTTCTTTACTCAATTAAGAGGGAATCTTGCCCCTTAGGGCTCTAGTACCCTCCACTTTTTGTGGGAGAGTCTTTGTTGTTTCAGCAGTCTGAATTTTCAGAGTTTCAGCCTTATTTTTCTCAGATCTGATACCTCTGTTTCAAATCCTTTTAGATCAGCTCTTCTCCCTCTCAAATCACCTCATATCATTTTGTTTGGGTTCATTTCTAAGGCCACTGCCTTGTCTCTTCTAGTTTTAGCTGATCTCCTCCTTTTTAGCAGCAACCTTGCCTCTGCCTCTTTGCTGTTCTTTGCACCACTTTTTAGCAGATTTCTCCTTTAGATCCCAGGCCCTCCAGACATTTGATCTATTGGCCTCTTTTTAGCGTGCTTTGCTTATTTTTTTCCCTCTTATAGACTAGTTTTGAGAGACTCGCCTTCTGGGGTTAGATTGATGCATTAGTAGCTGTTCATTTTATGTTCTTTTAGTCTTATTTACTACAGATTTATTTTCAGTTACACAACACACTTTTTCTTTTACTCTCAAAACGTCTGGGTTTAAACAATTAAAATTAACACACGGCACACACTGACCCTAAGTGAAGAAGCGCCTGGTTAACACCGCCTGGCAAAGACTTTAAAATCAATTGTCACTGCACCTTTCTGCCCTTGACCTTACTTGATTTTGTCTCTCCCTGCCCTTGTCGGTTTTTCTTCTTCCCGTCATCATTGTGCCCCCAAGGCGCCTTTCTCAGAGACTTCTTGGCCTTCACCCTCAGTTTCCGCTTGGTCGACTTCCTCCTTCCCGTCGTCATCGAGTAAGTCCTCCCCCGAGTTCGCACTACGACTCTTCCTCTGATTGTTCGGGTTCTCCCCCCACTCTTGGTTCTCCCCCTGTCACTTTTACCATGTCTAATTCGTGTCTACTATCAAAGAAAAGAACCAAGAGCCACTCAGTTTGTTTCGTGAACTACCTCGACCTACCAACCGCCCCATTTCTCCTTATATGGCCGGCCTCGCCTCCCGAATTCAATCTGATTAATGATCCAATTCGCACCATGTTGGGCTATTCATGCGCCAACCAAGCTTCCCTCTGACATTCCCAAGTTTGAAGGCCTTGCTAGCGAAGATCCCTCTAACCATATCCGATCTTTCCACATGTGGTGCTCCTCTAATTCCATCACCGATGACTCCATCCGTCTTAAATTGTTCCAACGCACGCTTACAGGCGACGCTTCCAAATGATATGTTGATCAAGCCACCTCTTCCCATACCACCTTTGCGACCATTGCTCAAGTTTTTTTATCCTATTTCCAGCTCCCTCTCTGATACGACACTGGAACTGAACTCTTAACTTCTTTCCATCAATCCTCTTCGACCCGCCTTTCTGCTCATGTCCAGGAATGGCAGCGAAGACGGAGCTTGTGCCGCGCTGCCCCCTTTGAAGATCGGGTTTACATGGATTGGTTCCTTCGCTCTCTCTTACCTCCCATTGGCAAAGATGTCGCATCCCATTTTCCCCAAACCGAAGAAGCCGCCCTCCAAATCGCCTTGAATTATGACCTTATCTACGCCCAATCTGGTTATTTTTATACTGTCCTCCCTGACCTTCCCAAACCCGATGGCCCTAATGCCTCGAGCCCTGTCACATACCTCTGCCCAACCTCTTCCAGGCCATGGTTTTCCTCCAGGGGCCAGCCCCTCCGGCGTTTTTTCCCCTCCAGGTAGCATGTATTCAGGCTACGACATGCCTCCTCCTTTTTCCCACCCTCCTGCTTACCTTACTGTTGCCCACCCTAATCCTTATCCATATCTGCAACCTGGTGTCCCAACTCCTCCAGCATTTGGACCTCCCACTCCCTTGCCTTCTCCACCCCCACAACCGCACTTACTACCCCCTCCAAGGCAAGTATTTGCACAACAGGGGGCACCTAATTTTCCTCCTTCTCAAAGAAGGAGAAGAGGCAATCAATCTGCTTCTGGTAATCGTGGATCCACTCCTTCCAGTATTGACTCTACCACTGCCAATCAGCCACAGGGCCCTCAGCCTAAGCTGGATAGGTCGCTTCGCACCAATAAGCCATGTTCTTGTTGCGGTGTTTATGGTCACTACACTCACGATTTTCCTTTATTACCACAAATGCGGCAGATGTGGGAATCTCAGGCCACTGTGAGGGGGCAACACTCCTCCGCTACTATCCCTCCCACTCCAACTACTTCCAAATCCGTTGTGTTTACTGATCCTTTCCCTCAACAAGGATTCGTGGCCACTCAACCTCCTCATGCCCCGGTAACTACCCAACCTTCCCCTCCTGGTTCCACTAATTACCATATCCTCATGATGGCCTCTGACCCTCCTCTCACCGTCGACCTCAACCTTCAAACTCGGTCTCGTCATTATTCCACACCTCCCGTTCCATCTGTCTTCGAGTCTCCATCATCAGGTCCTATAGAGCCTCTATCGACACCCAATGGTCCCTTACAACTCCCTCCGCCCAAAGCCGAGGTTCATCCCAAGTCTCCTAAGGGACCATTATGCCGAAATGCTGCCTCTGGTCGGGCTGCCCATTCATACAACATAGTAGATGATCTGGCCCAATCTCCTGTTGCCATTTCAACACTGGAACTCCTCCAGTCGTGTCCTTCTCAAAAGAAGGCTCTACTATCTGCCGTGGGTGCTATAGATCCTGCTGATGACCAATTGATTTTTTTCGACGCCTGTCAGTCAGACCATCCCCCTCTCCCTCCTTCAATTGCTTTCCAAATCCCAGTCAAAATCCGAAACGCCAATGTTGCTCGGTGTATTATTGATGAGGGGGCATCTACCTGCGTAATGTACACTTCGGTTTGGAAACAACTCGGATCCCTTGAATTGGCCCCTTCCACCATCACCCTTCGTGCATGGGATGGCCATGCCTCCCAGCCCATTGGCCTATTCCGTAACTATCCTATCACCCTTGCCGGCAAGACTTTTTGTGTCGACGTTGAAGTTATTGATGCCCCTCTTGACTGCAACATCCTTTTGGGGCGTAGTTACACCTATGCCATGTCTGCCGTCCCATTTGCAGTCCACCGCAAGATGTTCTTCCCTCATAATGGAAATATTGTCACCATCGACCAATTAACCTACCATGAACCAAAATCTCAAACCTCCCCTGAGTCCACCATCTCTACTGTCACCAATAAACCAACTGTTGATTCCTTGACCAATGTTTCCCCTGGTGTCTACAAAGACTCCTCTTTGCTTGGAACTTTTCCTGGTCCTCCCCTTCCTCCTGTCTTTGACCCCAGCTCAGCGAATGTTTGCATGATGCAATCGTCTCAGGATGGTCTTCCACAGCCTACCACGGCTAGTCAGCAACCTCAATCTCGCCCACCGCCTCTTGCTCCTAGCCCTTCACTTCAGTCAACCGAACCTTCTTCACCTGACCCTTCCCATCACACTCTGACACCTCCCCACCCCCCTAAGTCAGTTCCCTCAAGTCTCCACCATATGGGAGCCGTCCCCCCTGGTCATTACCCTGCCGGTAAAATACCATTCCTTGGCCCTCCCCCCGGCGTCTATTCAGTCCCCGTCATGGCCACCCTTTCCCTACCTAATTTAACCTTGGGAATCCCAGTATGGTATCTTACTCCTCCAGCCGAGACCCCACTAGGTCACCCCAAACCATACATAGCCGTGACACTAGTGCAACCAATTCCCTTCGCTCCTTCCACCACCACCGTGCCCCTAGCCCCTCCACAGAACCCTCCTAATCTTGCAACAACTACAAGCAAGAAACGAAAAACTCACAAGGGGGCATCCAATGACAAGGCCATCGCACCTGTCCCTTCCCCGCCCCCACCCGCCAAGCCTTGTGCCTTGTGTGATGGTATCGGTCATCCCACCCATACTTGTCCTGAGTTTCCTCGTATCCAACCCATGGTTAAAGTCGCGTTCCTTGAATCTACGATCCCTGAAACCTCTATTTCTTCCTCATCTATAGCCAAGAACCCAAAGACTCTTTGCACCAACAAACCCTGTGCTCTGTGTGGTGTCCATGGCCATTATTATCACCATTTTCCTCACCTCACGCATTACCGAGCCTCTTTAGAGGTCATCCGCGAGTATGAGGTTGAAAAAAATCAATCCGCCTCTCCCATCCTTGCTCAATATGCATCCAGTCTACTTGAGGATCCCCCTGCTACCATTGACATTCCTCCCCCTAATGTTGAAATGTCAGACCCTGCTGCTCCTCTTCTATACCTATCATCATCCGCGCACTCCCGGAGTACATTCCTTCTGAACCTACTCCACCTATTCTGCTTGATTCTCCTCCAGCCATGGGTTCTTCATATTTTGACCATCTTTTTACCTGTTCTTCTATCATTTCCCGTGATGACCCGTATCTATGCATATATTCCCATACTGATGATTTAGGTACCTTTGCAGTGTCGTCCGGTCTCTTTGACCCCTCCATTCCCTCTCCTAATCACGATCATACCATCCGTATCTTTGATGCTCTTCGCAGCCTGAATGCCCGCCATCCATCCCATCGTTCTCATTCATCTCCCTCTCGTCGATCCATGAGTCCTAGACTTACCACCCGAATTGCTCCCTCCCATAGCTATCATTGGAGGTCTATCCCCTAATCACGCTGCCATCCTTTGTCTCATCCTTCCAATTTCTTGTCTTATGAGACTATTACATTGGCCCTTTCGCCCATACCTTATCTGGGCTACGCAGATGGAGCAAGTCGCTATTCCTACCTTCTCGCTTCAGCAACATGGGCCATCTTTACCCCCTTGCATACCCTGGTTCTTGCAAATGGGGTCTGCATTGGTCAAGCCACCAACAATCAGGCCAAATATGATGCAGTTCGTGGTCTCTTAGCCGATGCTCTCTCTCATCACATCCTCCATCTGCATGTCCATTTAGATTCCCTGCTTCTCGTCTTACAACTTAATGGTGTCTATCGTGTGCATAACCCTATCCTGTTTAGACAATATTTACGATTGTAACTTTTGATACGTGAATTTAGATTCATTACATTTAGCCATATACCTAGAGATGAAAACCACTACGTAGATCAAATCGCAAACCATGTTCTAGACTGGCATATATCACACACAACACAATAACATTTAACACCATCAACCAAATACGTATACATCACATATATTATATATAACACGTGTTTTTAGAGTCCATCTACTCTGAAACATACTACATGGCCATAGCATATTACAATAACAAAACTACAAAAATGGGGGGCACCACTTGCCCCTACATCGACACTGGGGGGCACCACCTACCCTACATCTAATCACTCTCTGGAGGATCTTGAGCCAATGGCTCTGCTCCCGCAGCTCGTAGATCACGCACAACCTGACCGGCCATCGCGATGCGTCGCATGATACCTCGCCACTCTGAGGGTAGCCCAATACATAACTCTATGTACCGATCATCTAAATCCTACCAACCATGCTCCGATACACCGGTCAGCAGCCCCTCACATCTACAACGAATGTCCTCCACTTGAGCAGCCATATCCTCGCTCTGCACCGTCCTTGATCCAATTGCCCCTGTAGCTCCTGTCACTGCAGGTCGTCCCATATATCCGGCCGGTTTTACCGGAGCTATATCTGCATTCCACAAAACATCTCGATTAGCATCATGTATACTAGTCACAAAACTCTCAAATACACCTAATAGATTAGTTTCCTGTCACTTACCATCGGGCCCCCACACTCGACCTGGCGGAAGCGGCAAGTCCAGATCTCCCCAATAACTCATCCCACTATAGGGATAGTCGTCTATGTATAATGGCATTTGATCCCAATGCGCGAAGAACTCTGGTCGGAACACCCATCCGACCGCCCCTCCCCCTCCTCTACATAGTAGTCGTCCCCACCGACGCATCTGGGGCTCTCTCGGACCTCCATCAGGCAACTGTACACGAGGTCGTAAGGTCGGGATCTTCTCAAAGAAGAAAGAGCACAACATCGTCCCATAGGCGCAATCATGATTCACTTGCCGCTTGCATAGCGACAACTTTTGTTTCACCGAAACCAACATCATCTGGGCCCACCCATAGTAGGTCCCACTCAGCACACTCTCCACGATCATCATCTTTCCTCCAGTGATGTGATGGAATGCCTGGCTACCCAAGACCTGTAACACTACTGCGGCCACTGCCCGGGTCTCCAACCTCTCTAGATCACCAATGGATATTCGAGTCCCTTTGACTCAGACACCTGGTCGACAATGTCACTCAACAAGCTTCATAATGTTTCGCCCACGTGGTAACACTGGCTGCATATTTCCCACCATCCCTAATGGTGGGATACCAGTAAAGAAATACAAATCCTGGACCGTCAGCTCGATCTTGTGCCCCTGCACTACAAACGCCTCCTGATCTGGATCCCAGTAACTAATAATACGGGCCAACAAGGGCTCTCCAGCCCTCATCAAAGGGTTCTCCAAAAACTTCAGCACCCCATACCTAGCCAGTGCCCGACGGATACCCTGATCTGCCTGGATCTCCATCCGTAATGTACCTAAGTCTCTCTCTCTCTCCACTTGATCCGTATATCTGCCATATCTGCACCAAAAAAACATTTTCGTCAGCCTCCAGATCAGAAAAACTACATTAACTTCCACCAAAACAACATCTCATCCCATAATAGCACTGAACCCTCCACATCTAATGGGTCACACTTTTTGGGAAAAACCTGGGCCAGGTCGCACTTTTCAAGCCAAAACCTACGTCCCAGGTCACAACTTTTGCCAAAAAAAGTGCGACCCGGCCGTAATGATGATGTAGGGGTAGTTACCAAGAATTAAATCCCTAATCTGCAATTTGAATCCATCAAAAACAAAGCTTAGGATTAGGCCTCTTACCTACAACTGAGGGATCACAATTCCAACAGTCAGTTTTTCTGCTACGATCACTGCAAGATTTAGGGCCTTCTCTCCTCTCCACATTCACCACAGCTACACAAGCAAATGAATGATTTTGGAGGGAAAACGCCCTATTAGAAGAAAACCCCTTGTTTTTTCTTTCCCCCGCTACGACCAAACTGTAGCCCCATTTGACACACCATCCACACTATTGGAAAACTCTCACCGAACACTCAAATGGGTATTTTTCAGTTTTTTATGTTTTGATACTTTACCAGGACCCATTTTTTCCATGAAGAGTCTATTCACCTCTTCTCGAAATCAAATTTCTTCACTTACGACACTTGTACTTGGGGCACCACTTTGCCTCCTTACTGATCTTCGTTCGTGTTGATTTTCTTCATGAGTCACCCTATTGTACTCATGCTTTTATGGTCCCCCATTAGACCCGTCCTATGCGGCAGCACCATCGAGTCACCCTTGCTTAGAGCATCCGAGTCGAGTCACCATCACACTCATGGAGTCTATCCCGAGTCCTTTTGTACCCTACCATAGTCCTCCATCCTTTCCTGCTTGGTCCCTCTCTCGTGTCGCACATTATGGCCATTCGTACCCTTGTTCATCATCCATCATGATATTGTGTCGGTTGATGCGGGGCTGACCACCGCCGTCACGAAATCTTTATCTTCTATGTATATCAGCATGCAATTTTCCAATTGCCCAAATCAAAAGCTCAATAGCTGGCAAATTCACACATTACCATTAACATGCAGAAGCCATTCAACATAAATACCATAAACTCACCCATCACTCATCATTTGATTTATTTCGATTCCTGCAATATGAGTATATAGAACCCAATAATAATATGAGTTCAAATATTCCACACTTGAAACAAATTCCACTTATTAACTCTAGACCATGTGTTTATGGGTCTTCCCATGCTTGATTCTTAGCATTTTATTTGGAATTAATAAAAACCAAGCATCATAACAAGGTTTCACCTTTGAACTCAATACAAACCAAGTATTGAACCTTCAGCCCACAACTTATTTCGCCAGTGCTACCCATAGGCATTTAATTACATAATTGAGCCAGCTAATATTTATGTCTAACAAGACACACAGGTATTCCAAACTCACCTTCATCCTTCACAATCAATTTTGCAATCATCCACAATCAATCATTCATTAAAAATTACCTCTTTCAGCATTGCACCATCGTTCTATTACCTTCGATATATATTATAAAATGCTCAATCGATTCCTTTTCTAGCTCTGTCCAATCTAATTTCATTTGATTCACAATAGTTATCTTATTCCATTGCTAGTTTTGAATCCGACTTATCAAATCAGATTTGAGAACTCTGTATTAAAATCGATCTCCAGTTAGATTTAAAGCTGATTGATGCACTCCTTATTGTTTGACTCACCAACTCATTCAATGTTTAATCTGCAAATCTTACATTCGGGTCTTTGTATCAACGCCTCTACAAAGCAGAGTCTGTCCTGCGTGTGATCATTCACCGTGGCAATTCACATAAATCAGAGTTTATTTAAAAAACCGGATAACCTTCAACCAGAACTTACCATTGCATCAATAAAGCATGCATCTAGGCCACTAATTATTAATTCGATTGGCTATTTACTCCAACACTCTTTCTAGCATCCACGTCCAACGCTAAACCGCCCATTTGGATTCACGTTCTCATTCTGCGTGTGTGCCCAAGTTAGATAAACAGAGTTTTAAGAACTATGCACTTTCCAACAATGCCATCGCTCAGATCCATGTTTTCCTCTTGATATTTCAGCTTATAATCCCTGCGCCCTCCAAGTCGACTTTAACAAAGCCGATATGCAAATACCGATTTGAAATTCAATCTGACCCTTTCCCAAGATTATCAGTTCTCTCTTATTTTTCCGTTTTAATTTAACATATGCAACTGAATGCAATTTCAAATCATAAATCGATAATAATTTAAGTCGATGCATAAACTCAGAACTCACCGTATGCAGAGATTCAGAACTTAACCAGAATCAAACCTTCACAGACTTGCAGAGGCGCAGAATACGACATTTCAACCTAGACATTACCTTTCTTGTTCTTCGAACTCCATATATTTCATAGTTATGAAGATTATACACTCCAATTACAGCGTTCAAGACTTCCCGGTAGTTAAAAATGTTTAAGACAGAATCCTTCACACAGAGATTTGCATAACATATATAATTCGAGAATTTAAAGAATGGCGCCTCTTCCAACCAGTCATTAACCAATTCCTTATACAGGATTTTTTCCTCCATGTAATCGATCCATTGTGACCAATTTATTCAATTCTCGTACAACCAATCAACCAGCAATCATATACCATCTGAATCGATATCAAACCCTATTACGCTTATGCAAGAATAACTCATAAATTCAGAAAGGATCGAATTCCCCTTCATACATTGAATGCAAAAATTCAGTTCTACACAAACTCAATAATGGGACATGAACTTCAAAAACTTAAATTCTGCATTAAACAACACTTACATCCACATCACCTTCCTAGGCTGGATTTCTAATCTTTGGCCCTGTACAATTGCCCGAAGGCTTGCAGGTAGAAACCTGCTCTCTACTTACACACTCACTCTCCTCTCACTCTCAATCTATTCAAGTGTCTTTTCCTCTCAAAACCACTCATATTTATACATAGATAATGCATTTAATTCACTCAAAATATCTCTCCACCTAATCCTCAACTACATCTATATTTGAGGTGTGGACTCAACAAAGTCCCATACATAGAAATCATAATCCCAAATTTTGCTCCTAATCTATTTCTCTCATATCCTTTTAATTAATAAAAGAATATTTACATAATCCTCACTTTTCATAATTATCTCCTATTTTATTAAAAATAATAAATTAATTAATAAAATATTAAAAATGTCACACCCCCTTTATTTACATCATTAAAATGAAAATTGGCCTTGATGCTCCTGCATCAGACTCCAAAGGTTGAAATTTAACATGATCACCTGATCATGTGTTCGGATTTGTGTATGCCTAGATCCCATATCTTGTACTGTAATTTCCCACTTGTTGTTGCTTCTATCTGTTGTTCTTCTCCAGGTTTCCACACTTTATGTTGCATTGTCCCACTGGCTGTGCTCTCGCAATATTTTGTTGTTTTTCTCTTGTTGTTGCTCCTTTTCTTTCTTGCTATTGTCTTTCTCTGAGACATTTTCATCATTAACCTTCTTATCAACTCAATTTCTCTGTCAAGTATATCCTCTGCATGCTGATTGTTTCCATTTCTTGATTGCTGAACTCTCATTCTTGCTTGTTCTTCACTTGTTTTGATCGCTTCCTTTTCACTCTTACCGCTGGTTTGCACCTTTTCTGCTACTGCTACATTGTCTTTTAGAATGATTTCTTGCATTTGTTTTCTACATCTGTCAATTTCTTCTTGATTATTATTTATGACAACTATTTTGTCATCCTTCTTTAGCAGTCTCTCCTTAACATCCTTCAGTAGATGTTCTTCCTCTCCTTCTTCCAATTGGCTATCCACCTGTGTCAAATATGTTCCAGCGTATGCAACAACATCTTCAATTATAAGACAATCATTATAATAAAAAATATAAGGCCTCTGTACCTCTTTTCCCTTTAGCAACACTTCAGTATGTTGCGTTGATTTCTCTTTTTCTATCAGCATATCAGTATGCTGATCCAAACTCAAAGAACTTTTGAGACTGTCAGCTAGTCTCCCCTTTTCAATGATTTTTTCCAGCATTTGTCCATTGTAGTGAACTGATTCTTTCCCAGCCTCTTTATCATACTCTTCTTCAAAAATTTCATCTTCTGGAAGGTACTCTTTCACATCTTTGACAATTTTAAAATACTGTCTATCTTCTTTCAAACCTGCAATCATACACAAATCATTAGTTTTAAAATCACAAGACCCTACGGTCTTATTTAATGCTTCAGTCACCAAGTCTTCCGGTTGCTTCATATGATTCAACTCCTCTAGCTCTTCATCACTTTCAAAAAGTAATGGTCCACTTTCTGGTTCACATATTTAAAATTTAACATCTTCTTCAGCATCTTCCTTTTGTTGTAGCTCAATTCTTTCGAGCTTCTCTATCCTTTGTTTGGAATCTATAACCTATTCAAGTTCCCTTAGTTCCTTTATCAACTGCATATTCACCTGATGATTCCTCTTATTTTGTAGCCGCTTCCACTTCAGCTTATTTCTCATGACATAACCATGCTTCTGGTCTACTTCATTTCTTTGCAACATCTCCATTAATACTTCAACCTGAACTACTATCTCAGCCTTCTCCCACTCATATTCCTCTTTGCTTAACTGTCTCTGTATGCCATTTATCTTGACATCCTTCTCATTTTGTCCTCTGCTGTGGTCTCTTTCAGAACCTCTGTTACGACTGTCACTAGTCATCATTCTCTCCACCTCTATGACTTCCTTACTCACTCTACTAGCAAGTCCTGTCCTGCCGCTACTTACCTCACCAAGCTCTCCTCACTCAGTCTTTTGGCAAGCAATTGGTTCTCTACCTCTGGAACCTCCTTTGAGCACTTCTCTTTGCTCTTTCTGGCTTCAACTCATCTGTATCTTCAAAGAACACAACTATCATCCTTATCCAATCTCTATTGGAATTCCTCAAGGTTCTTCCACATCTATGTTTTCACTTAGAAACTTTCACCAGCTTCCTTTATCTGTTAGCAATTCTAACCACATTTCCTTTTGGGAGTTGCAATAATACTTCTGCTTCAATGCAAAGACTACAATATTCTATTCTTCAAATCCAAATAAAACCATATCATCTTACCTTCAAGATCTCGTCTAATCTTGTCCTTCCCTTCACCTGCACTTTTAAATGGATTGTCCTTCCCACTAGATTTCAGTTGTGTCTTCAAAATCTGTTACTTCCAAAACTTACAAACATCTCTCTTACAGGTTATAAAATTTCATTCATTTCATATCTGCTAATCATTAGACATAACTGCGTACCTTCAATTACCTTCAGAATCTCACCATTCCTTCAAATCTGTTTCAGAAAATCTTTATGCTTCCTCTGCACAACTTCTCGATATTCAACTACTGTCAATCATATTTTAGAATTTGATCCTTCCTTCCAATCTTTCGGCTTTATTTGCACGATTCTTCATTCATTTCGGAAATCCTGATTGTTGCAATTGTGTACTACTACATCTCAGATTTAGAGCACATTCAAATAAAACACTCTTTAGTTCTCAACAGAACCTTCCTACACTCATTCAGAAAAACAAACATCTTCAATTCCAACAGAGCCAAGCTCTGATACCAAAAAGGATGCAGGGCCAACCCTGCAAACCCCAAAATCTTTATCTTCTATGTATATCAGCATGTAATTTTCCAATTGCCCAAATCAAAAGCTCAATAGCTAGAAAATTCACACATTACCATTAACATGCGGAAGCCATTCAACATAAATACCATAAACTCACCCATCACTCATCATTTGATTTATTTTGATTCCTAAAATATGATTATATAGAACCCAATAATAATATGAGTTCAAATATTCCACACTTGAAACAAATTCCACTTATTAACTCTAGACCATGTGTTTATGGGTCTTCCCATGCTTGATTCTTAGCATTTTATTTGGACTCAATACAAACCAAGCATCATAACAAGGTTTCACCTTTGAACTCAATAAAAACCAAGTATTGAACCTTCAGCCCACAACTTATTTCGCCAGTGCTACCCATAGGCATTTAATTATATAATTGAGCCAACTAATATTTATGTCTAACAAAGACACACAGGTATGCCAAACTCACCTTCGTCCTTCACAATCAATTTTGAAATCATCCACAATCAACCATTCATTAAAACTTACCTCTTCTAGCATTGCACCATCGTTCTATTACCTCCGATATATATTATAAAATGCTCAATCGATTCCTTTTCTAGCGCTGTCCAATCTAATTTCATTTGATTCACAATAGTTATATTATTCCATTGCTAGTTCTAAATCTGACTTATCAAATCGGATTTGAGAACTCTGTATTAAAATCTATCTCTAGTTAGATCTGAAGTTGATTGATGTGCTCCTTACTGTTTGACTTACCAACTCATTCAATGTTTAATCTGCAAATCTTACATTCGGGTCTTTGTATCAATGCCTCTACAAAGCAGAGTCCATCCTGCGTGTGATCATTCACCATGGAAATTCACATAAATCAGAGTTTATTTAAAAAACCGGATAACCTTCAACCAGAACTTACCAGCACATCAATAAAGCATGCGTCTAGGCCACTAATTATTAATTCTATTGGCTATTTACTCCAACACTCTTTCCAACATCCACGTCCAATGCTAAACCGCCCATTTGGATTCACGTTCTCATTCTGCGTGTGCGCCCAAGTTAGATAAACAAATTTTTAAGAACTCTTCACTTTCTTAAAATGCCATCGCTCAGATCCATGTTCTCCTCTTGATATTTCAGCTTATAATCCCTGCGCCCTCCAAGTTGAATTTAACAAAGCCGATATGCAAATACCGAATTGAAATTCAATCTGACCCTTTCCCAAGATTATCAGTTCTCTCTTATTTTTCCGTTTTAATTTAACATATGCAACTGAATGAAATTTCAAATCATAAATTGATAATCATTTAAGTCGATGCATAAAATCAGAACTCACTGTATGCAGAGATTTAGAAATTAACCAAAATCGAACCTTCACAGACTTGCAGAGGCGCAGAATACAACATTTCAACCTGGATGTTACCTTTCTTGCTCTTCGAACTCCATATCTTTCAGAGTTATGAAGATTATACACTCCAATGACAGCGTTCAAGACTTCCCGATAGTTAAAAATGTTTAAGACAGAATCCTTCACATAGAGATTTGCATAACATATATAATTCAAGAATTTAAAGAATGGCGCCTCTTAGAACCAACGATTAACCAATTCCTTATACAGGAATTTTTTCTCCATGTAATCGATCCATTGTGACCAATTTATTCAATTCTCGTACAACCAATCAACCAGCAATCATATACCATTTGAATCGATATCAAACCCTATTACGCTTATGCAAGAACAACTCATAAATTCAGAAAGGATCGAATTCCCCTTCATACATTGAATGCACAAATTCAATTCTACACAAACTCAATAATGGGACATGAACTTCAAAAACTTAAATTCTGCATTAAACAACACTTACATCCACATCAACTTCCTAGGCTGGATTTCTAATCTTTGGCCCTGTACAATTGCCCGAAGGCTTGCAAGTAGAAACCTGCTCTCTACTTACACTCTCACTCTCCTCTCACTCTCAATCTATTCAGGTGTCTTTTCCTCTCAAAACCACTCATATTTATACATAGATAATGCATTTAATTCACTCAAAAGATCTCTCCACCTAATCCTCAACTACATCTATATTTGAGGTGTCGACTCAACAAAGTCCCATACATAGAAATCCTAATCCCAAACTTTTCTCCTAATCTATTTCTCTCATATCCTTTTAATTAATAAAAGAATATTTACATAATCCTCACTTTTCATAATTATCTCGTATTTTATTAAAAATAATAAATTAATTAATAAAATATTAAAAATGTCACAGCCCCTTTATTTACATCATTAAAATGAAAATTGGCCTTGATTGCTCACATCATCGATGTTGCCAAGCCATTCATACACTTTATGCTCTAACAAGGGAAGTTGTCCAACCGCTCCTCCGTTCCTCTCATTCCATCATCATCATCAGTATCTACTTGACCGTCGCTCTACTATTTTCCCTCGTGCCGTAGTTGGGGTTCCCTTATTGCCTCACCTATGGCAGACCTACTTTTGTCGACACCAGCTCATTTATTCCAGAAGACAGGTCTAGGGGGTAGTGTACCATTGGTTCGAGCTCTTCCCAGCATGATCGTGATCTATACACTTGATGGTCCAGTGACGCAGCAACAGTTATTGGTGATTCCCGAGCATGTGTGAGATGTCTCAACCCTCATGAGGGGGTGGCCCTACAGGTAGCCCCCCACATGCCCGGATGACTTCATTTTCGCCCTTGATGTAGCTCCTCCCATTTGATGATATCAGCCTCAACCGCTTGCGGCGCCTCTTCGATTTGCACGTATCCGTCAGAGTTTGCGAGCCCTTCCCCGTGTGTAGGGGGCATTTGGGTGTACTTGTATCTCATGTACTACCATATTATTGTATAAGTCCTGACGATTATTCCAGGCATCACATGTATGTGGGATTCATCATGTTATTTATCTGGCTCATGTTTAGGCCAGCACATGCTTCATTATTGCATTCTGTGGTTTTCCGGGCACCTTATTCTTTGTACTTTGTCTCGGTGGGCATAGGTATGCCTCCCCCGCTGCCTTTAGCACAGGTACCACTTCATACACTAGAGACTTGTTGCACCTGTAAGTCTCATCTCCTCAGGGTCTAGTCCTTTTGTACATCAGACAACATTACACTTCTCTCTCTCACTTCCCTTTTGATATCTAGTGATTGAGTTCTTACAACGTACTTCGGTCATACGATTTGCTCCTAACACTTGTACGTTGGGGGGCAATCTGTTACACCATTTTTTTGGTCATCTAACCTATTATTATTAGATGAACCCAAGTACACCATGTAAGACCAATTTTACCCTAAGTAAAATTGCTTTCACCATATAAAATAACTTATTTGGTCATATTTAACCCAAAAAAAGGAAATTAATTAAATAAATCCTTATTTTAATTATTTCCTAAGAACAAGTTATTTAAATCATTATTTAAATAATATTCTTAGTTAAATTTGACTAAATCATACATAAATAATTAAATAAACCATTATTTATTTAATTATATTCCCATCATTCCCCTAAAATGATAAATAAATCATTTATTTATTTATTATTTATAAATAAAGGAATTGACCCAAGTCAAGAATCATTTTCCCTCCAACAAATATAATAAAATATTCCTAAAGGGTGCTTCTAGAATTCGATTAATAATATTTTATTCATGCACCGAGTTCTAGATAACCCTAATATTTTGTTATAAATAGGAAGGTTTTCCCCATTCATTAGTCACCTTCATTGCATTAGATCACTCTGGATCTTCTCTTGGTCACCATTTTCCATTTTTCTTTGTGAACTCCCATTGAGTTCTATGTTTGCTTTTCCACATCCATAAGAGAGAGAAATGTTAGATCTGAAACACTGAGGACTTCCAAGAACCCATCCCACTGAGGAGAACCGGAAAACACCTTTCTTGTTTTCCTCTCAGGTGCCCCATTCTTTAATATAATACAAAATTATTTCAAATACATTCTTCTTGTCTTGTCCATTGGATTTATGGAGCCATATTATATTTTATCTGCTTAATGTCTTTTGTGCTTAGATCTGAATTTGTGCAGCAAACTTAAAGATATTTTGCAGCCATAATCGATGTTAGGGCTATTTGTTATGCATAGCTAAAGTGATCTTTTACGACAAAAGATTCATACTAACATGGTATCCACACATTAGTGCCCTAGTGAATTTTTTGCATAATTTTCTATTTGTTGTAATTTTGTTGCCTGGATTTGTTATAGATTTCAAATAATACAATTATCTACCAATTTTTATTTATAAAGAAGAAGTACAATAAGTAGTCACCTAAAAGTGAGCCATGTGAAAATATTGGTAACATGAGTAACCTGGTAAGCTGTAAATGAAAAGTGAATAACCTCCACTCACCAACATGTGGCAGGCAGGGTTGGAATTTAGATTTCTCTTTACCCGTCACACAAATTTTTTTGACGTTTTAGTCATTATTTTTCTAGTCAATAAACGTTACGTTTAAAATTTTTCACTTCATTAATGACGTTCTCATAATAAATTAACCCTTCACCACTAAAAATTTGATTAAAAAAATTGAACGCTCTTCCATTTTCTTTGGATTTTGGAGTGTGATATATCTGTGTCATGGACTTTTAATACCTAAAGTTTCAAGAGAAATAACTGATTCTTTTCAAACTAATATTTCCTCAATATATGCTATGATCTACTAAAAATTACTTCAAAAATAAAGTAACCTTCCAATATAAAGAAAAAAACATGAACGAGCTTTCCCTAAATTGCAATAAATTTATGTTTATTATTAATATTGCATAATCTGTCTTATAAAAATTGCATAATCGAACTAAGAACAGATCCTCAGTGCATTTTTTATTGCTGTTGTGATTAAAATAATGAGCCAAAGAACGCTAAGGCACTCAGAGAAATCAATCTATGTATTATTTCTCACAAAATCATGTTGAGTAGTGGAGACTAAGCGCTAGATTTTTTTTTGTCTTCAATCTCTCTATTAATTATGTCTATGTAGTTATAAGAATAACAAGCCAAAGAAATCTCAGGCTTCCAGAGAAATTAGTCTCTGTGTGCAGAAATTAATGATTACTGTTGACTAAATGTTATACCATTTGAAATTGCTGAGCGAAATTAATCAAGCCATGATGTACCATTTGTCAGTATCTATTTTCTCATGTATGAAAGTTGATGTACCATTGAAAGTTTAATAATTCTATTGAAAGTTTAATAACTATATATATATATATATATATATATATATATATATATATAAATTTAATGATTAATAATAATTAAATTAAAATTCTTAAAAGACAAAATAAAAGCCTAATAATCACAAACTATTATGATAATTTAAAAATATAGAACTCAGGCTGAACATAGTTACAAAGATACCAAGAAAAGAAGAGTGCATGTGCATGATAACCTCTTTCTTGACAACCTATGAATGCCATTCTCAATGAAGACTCAAGACTCAACTCGATTGGATTGTGTATCAAAACAATAGGAATGAATCAAAGTTCAATGAATGAATAACTTGATCGAGAAAATTTATAGGGAAAGGTAACTTGACTATCAATCTACTAAACCTCACTTCCATGATTAAAAAAACACCCCCACCTTCTCATTGGTCCCATCATGGTCCACCTATTGAAAAACAACCAACAAATATTATTTTTTTTATATTTTTGCATGGCCATTGGACAATGATTTACTATGGTTTTCCTTCTAAATTCCAATGGATGATTATTCAAAAATATTGAGAATTAGTTTAGTCTCAAGGCATAGCCAAGAGTCTTACTGGATAATTATAGATTACCTCTCCATTGGATGATTGTACATTTTTCATCTAATTTTTCACGTGAGTTTCAGTTGATGCTAGATCTTTGCCTTCTATTTCTTTAGTGAAGCTAAGAGTTAACTTTGATCTTACATTAATAACTATACTTGCATGAATATCCATGCTTTTATACTTCCCCAATGTGGTCAATGTTGATGTATGGCCTTGGCTCATTTATCTTACAATTAACTCACTATTCATATTCAATTTTCTCCAGTTCAGCCCAATAAAATAAGGAAAACAGAAAATGAAGTCTTGATTTTTCTTTCCAATGCTCCTACATAATACAAATACTCTTAAAAACCAATTAATATATAAATTTTCATCATTCATGCTAAAATCAATTTGAATTTTTTTAATGAATCTGCTTACAATTAATAGATTACATTGCTCACAGAATAAGAGATAATTTAGAACTATGATTTCACAATAATAAATTACCCTAGCAGTTCAAACTTCAAACATACCTTATGAAATTAAAATATGGCAGGTTAATGAGCCAATCTAGTTTCCTCAGAGCCAATCTTGAGCTCGGCCTAAGTCTGAATGCCTTGAGAGTGCGAGTGTAAGGAACTAGACGCCTAAAGCTTTTATTTTGTGCTTGTGTAATTCATTGTTTGACCATCAAGCCAAGCCACCAGCTATATTAACACTACTTCATGTTGGGGCATATTGGCATTCTAATTTTTTAGTGCTATAGCCGTACTTTTTCACTGCTTCACTAATCACAACCTTGGAAGTTTGCAGGGCAACGAGCTTTATTCTTTCTTTGGTGTTTTATGTAAAATAAAGGATTTGTGAACTTTTTGTAATAGGAAGGGGAAAACTAAAT
Organism: Pinus albicaulis; assembly: GCA_034641835.2. NCBI lineage: Eukaryota > Viridiplantae > Streptophyta > Pinopsida > Pinales > Pinaceae > Pinus > Pinus albicaulis. The sequence goes on along the minus strand of JAXQQM020066883.1, from coordinate 40,236 downwards.
TGATTCTAATTTTAAAATATCAATAATGATAAGTGGTAATTCCTTTATTAAATTTTTAATTTTGAGTGAGCCAAAAAAGTAACTTTCCTTACTTTTTGAGTACAGCCTTGCAATTGCGAAGAGGACTAGTGTTGAAAAATTATTGGTAAGTGGAAATTAAAGGGCGTAAGAACGTTTTTGAAAAAATTTCAAATGTCAAAATTAAGTCTTCTGTCCTTCCTAGCACATCACGAAAAATGGGAATCCACAAATTCTAGTCGTCAAATACGTGCAAAATGCCGTATGACGGGAAAAATGGAGGACTGGTCCTATGCTGCTACATGAGTTAGGGTTTCATGTGGCAGCAGGGAACCTTGTATAGTTTTTCAAGGATAGGAAAGGAGAATATTGTCAGTTAATCATCACATGAAACTTCATCACCATTTGAAAATTGTGTCCTAATTTGAAACAATAAGACTACCCAAGTATTTCATTATTTAATTTAGATTGTGTAATACAAAAAAATATCCTAGATAACTTAAATAATGTAAGAAATTTTACAAAAATGTAGTGGGGAGAACCTTCAATTACATTTATTTTGAAGATCCACTTGCATTTTAAGCCATTTTAATTAGTCTTTCATGGCTATTCTAGTAAAAATTTCAACCTCTTGTAGAAATTTGTTTGTCACTTGTATTAGAAATGAAAAAATCAAATGTATAAAAAATGATTTGAAATGAAAAAATCAAATGCGCGCTACATAAAAATGATTTTATTAAAAACTACATTAACTTTTGATATATTCGCCCTCAGCTCTTGTAGAACAGCATTCGCCCTCAGCTCTTGCAGAACAGCATTCGCCCTTAGCATTCGCCCTCATCTCTTGCAGAACAACATTCGCCCTCAACATTCGCCCTCAGCTCTTGCATAATAGCATTCGCCCTCAGCATTCACCCTCGGCTCTTGCAGAACAGAATTCGCCCTCAGCATTTGCCCTCAGCTCTTGCATAACAACATTTGCCCTCAACTCTTGCATAACAACATTCGCCCTCAACTCTTGCAAAACGGTAAGTTCTTACTGCAGGCCCTTCCTCCTATAGTAGGGTTGACTCTATTTGGGTTTTTTTGGTCAATTCCATTGGATTGTGTTAGGCTATAGGGTTCTCTCTAGATGTCTTCCAATGTTCTTTCGGATGAGTTTCAAATAGGATGTGTAAGATGTGTTTGTGCTTGCATGAATTTGACTCCACCAGTTTCATGAAGTTTAAGCTATGGATTTTAGTTCGACAAACTCATCCATCTCAACACCCAGTAACGAATTGCCCTTGGTATGATCTATATTGAAGGTGAAGTGCAAAGTGGTAGAGAATGGGAGATCGAAAGTCATCAACTTTATCATAAGGGTAGTACTCCAGATTGAAAGTGATGAGCTTTAGTTCTCCAGATTTGGGGATTTTCTGATGACATACCAAAGGTCACATCCATACAACCATATCAAGGTCAATGTTGAGATCATTTTCATATAGATATAGGTCACTGATATATGGGGTTAATATCATCATCACTATCCATGGAAACCGAATGGTTACAAAATCTGTGATTCTGGTTGGCTCATTTATAATTATTACCCATTTACAGTAGAGCACAGAAACACTAAATATGGCCCGAGCAGAGCCTTTACAACAGGCAATGGAATTGCAGCTACTTCATCGATAACCAATAGCTCCACTTGAGAAAACTTTTCATAATCTTGGGGCTGGATATACTGCAGAGCAAACAATTGTAGTTATCATTCATGCTCCAATATATTAATATAATTTTTACATTGAACTGAAGAAAGGGAAACAAGCAAATGCTAGCCATCATACAATTCTTTGACATAAGAGTTTTGAGTGACATACTTGAAAAAAAGAACTCATCCACTGATATTTATAATCATTTGAGTTATTCAAGTTAAACACAATGTCAAGAATCAAGATTCGATACCCTCTATTATCTTCATCACCCAATACAAGATTTAAATTTTTCCCAAAGAAACGCTTATTAAATTGGCAGCCATTATTTCTCCCTGCTTTAAAAACCCTATATTTAAATGAAAACAAGCATTGTATTTCAACTACAAAAATATATTAGTGTTCAAGTGTACATGTGTGCATCACTTGTGTAGGGTATTCCTTTTCCACTTTCACATTATCCAAGAATGTGTGCAGTATAGTTCATATTTTTTGTGATTTATATTATCTTGAAAAAGGAAAGGTAAATTATTTCCCATGGAAAAATAAGGTTTTCCATTTTTACTACTGGAAATGGTACAACAAAGTTCCATTTCTACCCGAAACTCCTATGAAACAGGAACCAAATAAAGGCCATGTCCTCAATGGACATCATTTGGCTTTGAAAATGGCCATTGCACTGTGTTGTTTCTTATATTACATCATGATAGTTTCTTAGGTCATTTCTTGTTTCTTGAGATGAAAAACAACCAAAGAAATCATGAAGATCCTTTCAAGAAATAAATTACCATTTCTCAATCATATCTCAACTATTTTTTATTTTATTCAGTGGTTGCTTACTTTGAGAGAAATTTGACACTTTTATAAGGAATATAACATAAAAACACAAAATGGGAAGGAATTGATGAGGTAGATGACCTTTAGTTGTTGTCGATTAAGAATTGATAATACACGATGCATGTTCTGTACTACAAACTAGATTCCTTCCTGGAGTTAGGACACAGAGTATTGAATCAAAGTTGTAGTTTCTAACTTCTTGTATTAGTTCATCAATCTTGAAATTCGGACATTGCATGTCTTCATTGCTTCATGTTTGAATAATTTGCATCATATCGTACAATAGGAAATTAGGAATTATGATTATTATTACTTTATGGATCTGTTAAGTTACTTTTAAGTTTGCATGGTTTAGTGTGTAATTATTCTTGTGTGCCCCTAGGCCCAGGTGAAGGAATGCCAAGGACTGAGAACCCTAGTTTTTAAATGGTATTGTTTCTTATACCCAAAAACCCCTCAACATCACTTCTTATTAGTTCTTAACAATAGTGTTGTAAACAATTTGAGAATTGATATAGAAAAATCTCGCACTTCTCAAGATAAAGTCATAAAGCTAAAGTGTGATACCATGTGTTGATCATGCCGGTCTCCTACTGAATTCCAACCAGCAATCTTGCTTAAAGACTCCAGATCCCCCTCTTTTCTGCCTTGAAAAATCATTTGTATGCCTATCGTTGCCTCTTCCCGCCCCCAAACTACATTATGAAAGGCCGCAGATCGCATATTTGAAAATCTATTAGGCCTAGCCCCTTCGGCCAAGCCCCTACGTCCTGTTCCTCCCATATGACCTAGCTCTGAGGCCAGGCGCTGGTCCAAAAAAGCGCTTATCTAAATCAGTCATCGGGAGTGTTTTCGACCATTGATTTCCCGACATCCTACGGTCCACAGCCTGCCTTTCCTGGTGGTCCCTGTGCTCGCTGTCATTGCAAAAACCGGGTGGTATGTATCGCACTGCCTTTCGGCGGTGGGCGGTAATCCTCGTTGGGCCAGCGATTCCATACACTGTCTGCCACTTGTCCCAGCGTACAGTTCCAAAACCGCCGTTCATCGCGCGTTATTGTTCGACGAGAGATGCACATCGATATCACTGTCAACTGTCGGATCTGGAGACCTTCATCGAACGGTTGTCATACTCCGAAGTGACACGAGGGTTAGTCCATGTCAACAGTGCCCCTGGCCCACCGTCTCATTACCCTCCGATGGGTTATCGACCGTCGATCTCATTTGAGATCGAACGGTCTAGATCATCTGCATATCCTGCCATTGACTCGGTCCTCCTCCATGTCATCATCCCACGTGTCTATCGCATTTTTCTCTCTGCCATTCATATATTCTATTCATACGTTATATTTTAATGTTTTACATTTTAGCTCTGGTCAGCCCGTCCGCCATTCCTCCGCTGCATTTTTCTGCCACCCTACGTTGTTTCACCATTTCGCCATGTCTGCACAGCCATTTTCATCGATCCCGCCACGTCCATCATCTTCAGGCTTGGTTTTCTTTAACAAGTTTGCGGATTTTGCAGGTTTACAGCGGTGGAGAACTATTATGATTCACAGTCTCAATTACCGTGATAAAGCACACGTCAAAGGACCATTTTTCAGAGCAGAATTATGAAGAAAGTCCTTGGAAGCCAAATCGACAAGACTTCAATTAAAGAAGCAGGGTTCAAATTTGTCAAACCCTGCAGGGACATTCAAGGCGCTGATTTCACAGATGAGAACATTAATGGAGCAGCAGAGGAAGATCAATGGATAGTTGAGGAATTCAATGTTCGGCGTTGAAGATTTTAAAGCTTCATTCAAAATTGGGAAGGAAGAGGGTGCAATGCACATAAAACAATGCCCTCAAGGTTTATTTTAGCAGAATTTTCTCTCCAGGAAGGACAGACCGCCCATAAGATTTCTATTTTTCTACCGTGTTCCTGAAGAGATTTTCACCTAGAACATTTATTTCAGGAAGAAGATCACAGAGTACATACTGCCCTACAAAGCCGTCAAAAATTATGGGCGGGCAATTTTTCACCATTTTGCTTTAATGAGATAGTTAAATGTTTACCACCTACTCCCTTTTTGGGCCCTCTTGTTCTCCTATAAAGCTCACGAAGAACAGATAGTTTAGGGTTCCAGATTTTATTAGAAAACTATGCAGTGAAAGGCTTTTTGTATACATTTTGTAAAGCTCTTGTAGGAAGGCTCAGAGCCCATAGGGTCTCAGTGAGGAGGAGTTCTATCTGTTAAAGAGGATTTTGGTCTTTGGTATTTCACAATTTGTAACTTTCTCTTATGTGTTGTTTTAATATGTCATTTCATTTCATCCATGTTTCCTGTATCATGTTTTGGAATGCGAGTGGCTCACTGATTTTTGGTATGGATTCATCCTAGTTGATGCCCATGCTCGGATCAGTCAAGCGCTTTAAATATGGCTCATGCATGATATTCTGTTCCATTATTCAGCTAAACCGTATTTCTGCTATATTATTTTCTTTGGGAGGGTGCTTTTAAAATGCTATTATCATGTATGGATTCTTAGATTGGTAAGCCCATGCATGGTGGTATTGTATATCTGGGTATCAGCTCAATGTTAACTAATATCTTCTCAATATTTCTTTCACTACATACACCTTCTGATAATTGATTTCTGTGACATATTACTTGAACTGGCCCGCTTTGCAGTAAACTGTCTCTGAATTGTCTGTTGCTTTTGTATTAGAGTTCTACATCTTGCCTCTGCAGTATCTCTTTTCCTGTGTCAGTTTCTGAGGGTCTTGGTCCCATTCTAGTTTATTTCCCTGTTTACAGGAGATAGCATGTGAGCTGAAGTTGACAACTTCATACATTATATTATATGCTCCTTGCTATGCTAAGATGTCTTAGGAACTGGTCTATCACAACTCTAGGTTGTCTCTAGGAGCGACAAACACCGTGGCCAACCAATTCAATAGCCCCATTGTCACCTCACCAACCTCTTTTCACTTCAGGCTAGCTCTCCTCCAACTCATGGGGGGTTCTCCCTAGTAGATGTTAGGGATCTAATGGCCCAACCAAACCAAGTCAAGAGCCCCTAACTCTCTATGTTTACTACTACCAATCAAAATATTGAACAATAGGGTCAGACATGCATCCTGAAGATAAAATTGCCGGGGTATTTTTGGGTAATTTCAAAGGGAAAGTCCCCAAACACATATAATCGAGGAATTATAACGTGATTTCAAACATTAAATATCAACAAAATCGTTTAAAGGATATTGAAAGGAAAAAGGTGATGGAAGATAGAAAGTGCCTTACTTAAATGCTCTAAGGATTTTTCAATAGTTGCTCCAAAGCTTCACTTCAAGGCCCTTCAAGATCGTCTCCAACAATGCTATACCATCAGCTTCAACAATGTTGCTCCAAAAATGTCCTCAAGGTCTTCACAACAAGTTTACTAGAAGTTGCTCCAAGAATATATTCAATAAGGTCTTCATTGTCAACTCGTCTCTTGTTTGGGTGCCTTAATGTGCAATGACATGTTTCCAGGACTGAATTCAATGCAAGGCATATTTGAAACTCTAACTATGTCTTCCGGTGTCTTATTAGAAATTATTTCAGTTTTCATTTTGTGTTTTCAAGTTATATATTGTTTTCAAGTTTTTACATTTATAATTTTATTGCAATGTGGCAGACTGATCAGAGCAGTGCAGGAACAACCCCGAGACGGGATGATCACGGAAAGAGGCCAGCGGAAGAACATGTAAAGTGCCAGCATTGCTCTATCTTCAAGTATTTTAGTTATTTACATAATTGAAATAATATTAATTTTGTTCAAATATGCATACACCTAGCCATGGTACGCCTAATGATTCCCTCTTTGAGGAAGAGCTTTCTTCATCCCTATCTCCAGTGTTCTTGTTGCGAAAAAAGGCACGAGATGCAAGGTCGGAATTTAATACTTTGATAGACGCGCCTCAAACACCTGAAACAGAAGAGAGGATAAAACAAATTATGACCCAGCTAGAAACATATTAGGTAATAATAAAAAGTGAAAAGGATATTTTTTTTGTTCTGCATGAGATGAATTATGATAGTTTGATTTTTAATTTTTACATTGACTAAACTAACAAAAAGTTCTTTTGTATGTAGCGTTTTCTGGCACTTGCTGAACCTGGTGTTGGTGGTAGTGGGACACAAGGGCAAGAGATTGCCCAAAAACCCTCTCGTACACCTTCTACTCCTTTAGGTGCCGGCCAAGAAACACACCCTGCCCAAGCAGACACCCAGCCAACCGCTGAACGTGTTGGCAATGATGAGGCTGATATGGCCAACTACATTATTGCATTTCCTGGAGCTACACGTGTCAGCTCCATAGGGACCATTAATGGCACGTTGTTGGTGAACGATGAAGGTGTCCCTATAAATCATGTACAACTCCCAGGTAAATTTTAATATTTTAACTATTTCATGTACTTTATCTAAAACATATTTATCATGATTTTTATTTTTAAATTAATGATAATATCTTCTTTTTCTTTTGGTTTTATTCTGTGTAGGAAACAATGAGTTCTACAGGATTCTGGAGAGCCATGAGTTGGTAATTTTTGGCCCAACCATACGTACAGGGTGGAATTCCCAGAATTCCAACTTGAAAAAAGAACTTCTAGATTATCTAGAAGCCCTTTTTGGGGTCGGCACATTTGACAGAAAAGCGGTGGCTCAGGTAGCCGGCAAATATTTGAAATATACTAGGGACACCTATAGGACGCAATTTCAATTTAACCCTAGATATGAGCGTCCTCTCGCAGTTTCAGAGAGTGAGTGGAGAGCACTCATCCATGACGGAAAAGAGAAAAGGGCAAAGAAAGAAGGAAAAATGCCAATTGGACCCGCAAGGTAAATTACAACTTTAATTCAATAGCTTTAATTTTCTCTATGTCTAAAATAAAAGTGTGCTACGTCATATCTGACTTCAATATTTTGATGATAGGTTTCCTGACACCTCGAAGGCAACCAAAGCTAGGATTGAAAAAAAGGGCCATCACAAGCTAGGCTAGGGCGGCTACTTGAAATTAGCCGCAAGAATTGTAATTAAGTAGCTAAACATCTTATAATTAATTGTATCGCCTTCCAACGTTTTTGTAATCCTATCAAATATGATTAAAAATACAAAATCATATGTAATGTAGGGTGATGACTTCGGAACAGAAACTACAGAGGAAGATAAAAATATCGCTTTCCATTTCGGCTATCAAGCCATAGTTGAATGTCGCAGAAGCTTGGGGCAGGTCCCAAGATCCAGAATGCCTGATAAGGTAAAACATTAACCTTTCAATATGTTTGTTTTCGTACATAAATTTAATGTCTAACAATTTTTTTTAAATCAGGGGAGCAGCACTACCGATGAGGTAAATAACCTAGTTTTAGAGCCAGATGTAGATGCTCCTCACGTGCAACTTGATCATTGTAGTGGGGACCACGCCGACAATGCTACTATCAGTGAGGGCCATGATGGTAATTAATTTCCACTTATAATTTTTTCTAATTATACCTTGATGGTTGTCCTTATAACGTTTTTTGTTTAAATGACAGAGAATGTTTCCCTTGAGGATCTTACCACCAGAGAGGAAGACATGGCAACAGTCCCAACGGCGACAACTGGTGCACCAGGTAAATAATCTCATTGCAATTTTTTTTATTAATATTACCGAACTAGTTCAATTATATTTAAAAAATGACAATTAAAATTTAATATTATCTGTTTTTGTAGGCGATGCCCCGTCACTGGATGAGACCAGACATTGTGACTACGCAACTAGGTCAGCAGTGCGGGTTGAAAGGCACGAAACAGGAGCAGAGCACGATGATATTGATGATGTAATTAGGAGCTTTAGAAATAGGAAGAAGAAAAAGAAAATTTGATAATGTAAAATATTGTATTATTATAAGACAAACGTTACCATACTTGGAACGTTTTTGCGTTATATAAAAAACTCATTTATCATACTATTTTTATGTCAAGCATTAATTGCAATGTTTCCTTGCGTACTTTTTGTTGAATTATTTTTTTATTAGTTATTGAATATTTTTTTTTATGCTCATGAAAGTAAAAAATGAAATATAGATTGGGTATTGGGGAATTGAGAGTGATGTGAGGGGGGGGGGGAGGGGCCATAAGAGCTTCCACCTTCACGTGGTTAGCCCTATTTAGTAGAGAATAATTTATTGGAGCGATTTAATCTTGGAGCAAACCTCCCTCGATCCAGCGTAGTAACAAAAAAGTCACTGTTGACTTAGTTGCTACTCTTTCAGATCGTGGGAGGCTTGTTCCAAGTTCATGCGACTCCAATAAATTTTTCTTGAAATGAAGAGGAGCTTATTCAGGTATGTTTTGACATTTTCAACATATGTTCTAACATTATCATAAGAATGCATCTTAGAGTAAAAAATACTACATCAATTGCTTGTATTTATTGTATAGATAATGATGGATTTTGATTGACTTGGCAGTGCAGGTACAAATCCTCTTGCATCATGAGCAATACAACTTGTCAACCAGGGTCATGTCTAGGATATTTTTGCTTGTGCGCTTGACCAGGTTCGTAATGTCACATTTTGTAAGTTCCTTTATAGTTCATAATTCAATATTAAGATTGTTCATGATTATTATCTAGGTTTTTTGTATGTGTTTTTTCATCTATTTGATTGTAAGCAACTCTGCATGTTTCCTGTTGTTCACTATGATTTCTCCCATTACCACTCCCAGGATGAATCCGAATTTATTGTTACATAGGTTACTTTATTGCTACTATGATTTCTCCATTTACGATTTCATAGGTTACATCATGTAAAGTTGTCAATCTCAGGTTGGTGATGAGATTTAGTTCTCCAGATTTGGGGCTTTTCTGATATTTTCTCCCTCATGTCATTCTTGCATCACCTCGTTGTTTGAGCATGCTAATTGTCTACCACTTGTACCAATTGGCACATGTCAATCTTTCTCGAGTAGGTGCCACATTTCACCTATTTTTGGCCCACTTGACCACTTGAAAAACTCAAATCCACACACCATGTGTCTTTATCATGGAGTGCCACATGTCCTAGATATTTAGGCCGATAGGCCTTTTTGTTATGAAAGAGATCAATTTTTTTTTCAAGTCAACACTTCTTATCTAGGCACGACACTGCTACTTGTTTAATCTGAGCACTACAAATTTCTCGAGGTTACCTTCTAGGTTTGACATACCATTTGCTTTCTGGTATATTTCCATGGAATCGGGTCTGAAAATACCAGCAACAATCCACACACTTGCAACCGTCGACAAACTCCCGCCATTTTAGTAGCCGCATTTTCGCAACTCGCTAATACACTGCCATTTTAGTTGCCGCATTTCGACATCGCCAATACACCTACCGTTTCATTCTCTCGGACTCTATGTATGCATATTTTTCATATAATTTTATCACGAAGTTGGTTATGTGTTCTTTGACATGCCTTTGAATATTTTTGTAGGTTAGAAGACATTTTAGGCCGAGGGATATTGAATAGACTTGATGAGATAGTTGTATTTTCATCCTCTTTCTTTGTGATGAGCTCTGAAAAATTTCTAGACTACATATGAAAGATGTAGCGATTCGTCTTGCGAGAGAGGTGTTGCTTTTAGGGGTTACGAGATGTTGCTCTCGATCTTGTTCTTCAGGAAGCCCATGATCCCGTAAGTAATCACTTTGTTTTGATTTCTTTCTTATTTAGAGTCTATCTTTCCAGGGGATGTGCCCATTATGGTTTGCTATGAGACCGTTGTCAATTTCATCATCGTCCCTCATAATATGTTTGATTGTGTTTATAAATAATAAACAATTATTACACCAAACAATAAACAATTAACTCGTACTATGAGTAATATGATATCTTGAAATAATTCTCATTATAATTTCATAACCTCTGCTCTCACTTGGTGGTGTTTATATCACTAAGTGTGTCTTCTTTAAAATTATAGTTACAGTAGATAATGAGCAATCAACTGTGCACCGTGAGTGATATCTTGTAATAATTCTTATTATAATTTCCTAACCTCTACTCTCACTAGGTGTATCTATTTTAAAAATTATAGTTTCAATGGTAGATAAATTGTTATCTTAAAATTATAGCTTTGATGGTGATACCTTGTGATTGATAATGCAGCTTTTGAGCTGCCTTTGGCTTTGACTAATATAGTCTCGGGAACCTCTCGAGAATACAAAGGTTGTGATTGATTACGTGGCACTTCCTATATTTGTGGAACTTCTACCTCTAGGAATGATAATGTTCGAGAGCGGGTAGCACGTTTATTTTAGAGGCATAAAATTATTCTTCCCAACTATCTTTATATGTCCGTAATTTGGAATTTTATTTAAAAAAACTAGTACCCAACTTTGAGTTCAACCGGTGTTCGTGTAAGGTTGTTTGGGCTTTGGGAAATATTGCTCGGAGACTCTCGCAACATTTAGAGATATTGCCCTCAGTCATGGAGCTCTTAGGCGATGCTTTCCCAAATTGAATGATACCGCTTAATTTCAATGATAAGAAATGCTACATGGGCTCTCTCAAATTTTTGCCATGGTAAACCCCTCAACCACTATTCAACATGTGAAAAGGTAATAAATTTTCTACCTCTTCTTCTTAGTTCGCAGACATCACTGTGATTTTTTTTATATATCTTGGTGCTTGGTAGATTTGGACGTAATATGGACCTAGGCGCTTGTTCATTACAATGACTCTATCATCGAGTTTTAGAAAATGCTCGGAAATTTGGGTTTCACAAAAGGGATTACCCTTTGCTTGCAATTATCGATTATCAATCACATTCAAAAAAAAGTCTTTCGTAGCATTGTTGAGCTCTTCTTGTAGGTGAATTTTCGAGGCAATTTCTACAATATCTCGAACTAAATTTTTCTATCCTTTTCAATACTCGTGCTTGTAACAGAACTGCAGACAAACAATCTAGTGGCCAATGCAACAACAACAACACCTCCCGTGGCAATGCCTATAATTCACCCCTCTCGCACGCATGAATGACTATGGCACCCTATTTTGTGAACAGTACATCGGAGCCGAAGGTACTGGGTTTCCATTAGGATTGTGAAATTCAACATCCAAAATAGTATCAAATTCCCACCGCAATAGTATTCCCTCGGCGAGGGCAACAGCTTCATTGAGACCTATTGGACTCATCACCCCCCAAATAGCCTCAAGGGCTACCCAGTGTGATCATATGGAGCAATAAAAAATGTTGATCCATCCCCAATTGAAACAAGAACAAGACCCACATTGGTTACGAGAAAACGAGAAACACGTTTTTGAAAGAAGAAGAAACTTTTGTATTAGGGTCTGCAAATCTAACTCGGTCTATTGTACAATGCCCTACTCGCACTTCAAATTGGTACTCCCAACTCCATGCTAAGGCTCACCTGTGTCATTCTTCGTATGAGCATCTTAACTCCGAAGTTTGATTCCAAAAAAAACCCAAGTCCCTTGTTCTATGCCCAAGACCTTTGTTACAACGATAGAGTTCGAGTGAAATACTTCACAATAGGAAGCAATGTAAACATCTGCTAAAAATTGCTTTCGCTTTATGATCGATAATTTTCTGCGTAAAAATTCAACTCATGAGACAAGAAAAACATAATATCAAACACAACCAATCCACAATTGAATTTGAACATGAGGATTTATCAACCCGTAGAAAACCCACTCTGAAAGTTAAAAGAATTCCCGTAATGGCTTTAAGATTCTACTAATGAGCGCTTACAACACCATAGCAATTACCTGTCACAATGAAATCGGAAGCAAAGCCTCTTGTACATTTTCTACATTTCCACAAAGGGAAGCAAGAATCTTGCTATCTCTCATGATCTCGTTCTGTGGTCGGATCCTTTGCTATGGCTATCTTGTTCGCTAGAAACTGAATCGTCTAGCTTTGGCTCGGTTTCTCATTTAGGATAGTGGCTACTTGATCTTACCGTGGCTTTTGACTATACAAACTTGTTCAATAGGAAAATGTTGACTCGCTATATATAGGAGCTTCAATGGGTGCTCTCAAACTACTCTACTACAGTAGTTGAACTCTCAATGGACTTCACAAAGAATTGGAACCATCAATCTACTTTGTTACAATGATGGCTCACGTCCAAAAAACGCGTGCTACAACCATTGGCACCATGAATCTTCTCTCGCTTCGTCAAATGGTTGGCACCATCAACTCGACTTTGCGCTCCTCGGGGTGATGACAATGGCAAACACTTTTTTGGGCAGCTTTGTCTCGATTCAAGGAAAAACTATGTTGGCCTTATTTTTTTTAGTCCTTGTAACTTAGTTCTCTCATATTTGCCATCCTATTCTAGTTTTCTACCAAGAAATACATAACTTCACGATATCAAAATTGACTATTTTTGGCCATTTATCTTTAGTAATGGTACAACTTTAATTTAGTGCATTCAATATGATCTCTAAGAGCACTCTCAAGTCTGTTATTCAGTATTTTTAGCATAGCTACTACATTTAACTCGCCATGCTCTAATATTTATATCAACCATAAGCATTCTTAAGGTAGTTCCATGTTTGTGAAGCAGAAAGAATGCTTCTGAAAACTTCTTATCATAGTGGTACAATTTTGTTCACAAAGTTTATCTTTATAAACCTCCAATTTTCCAAACGTAGTAGAGACTATAGTTTGCATCTCAAAATTTGGACAAATCTGTTTATTATTCTACAGAAAATGCATTAAGAATACAAAGTGTTGTGTCTACGAAGCACAAATAATTGTTGTACTTGAGTCATCTAAACATCTTGACATCCTCATTTTTATATTCCTTTTTCTTTTTTCACAAAGTTTCCTTTGCTATAGAAACTATAATTATATTAATTTTTTTCCATCAATATACTGATTGGATCTAATTAGATGTAAAACCCTTGCTACATAAAGGTTATTCGAATGAGTTAGAATGTGCATTGTTATTTGTTTCCTTTGAAATACATGCATTACCACTATGCGAGATCTTGCATTAATTTTGAAATGTTGAGATCTTTGCATTGATGTTGCCTCACGTTTGGTGGTGTCTCTCGAGATTGAGTTGATCCAAAGGCAATGGATGTGCATCAACAAATGATTTCTCTTGCTAGTACCGTAATCCAAATCCTCTAGCATGCAAACAGGGTAGTCGCAAAAATTATATCTAGGATTTATCGTTTTTTTTCTCACCTTCACTTTAGGCTTGGAAAACTTTGTTCCGTATAGTTTAGCTTTTGAATCACCCGATAGACAGTGATCTATGTCATTATTTAAGGCTATATTGGATGTAGATGAGAAAGATCTACAAACAGGGACAAACCTTTGGTATCATGGCCTCTCCGGGAAGAGATCTCGCATTCCCAAATTCTTCGTTCTTCCCAGGATTTGCCTTACTCTTCTCCAAATTTTGGATCTCAGTTTTGTGGCTCCCTCGCCTCTTCTACACTACTTGAATTGGAGCACCTCTATTATGATATCAAATCATCCGCTACTATGAAATGACACAATGTCGCAAATGCTTTGATAGACTTGCCTTTTGGGCACTTCACCACGAACCAAGTTTTAAAATGTCACAACCCACTTGATATTTATCCCTAGCAAAAGTGTCACATGTGACTGACCCAGTGCTTTTGATGAAGCGAATAACTTGGTAAAGAGAATTTTTGATTACTTATGTATCCGGCCCAACAATATAGATTTTGATGCACTATCATTTTTAACCATGTGCTGAAAAACATACAAAAAAACTATGTTTTTAGTGAAATTTGAGTTCACAAGAATCGATGCCAGCCCAAAAATCTAGACCTTGCTCCCAAAACTTGCGGTAAAAGGCGATACTCATATTTCATGCAAGTAATGGAATACCTTTTTTCGTTGTTTTATCTCGTCTTATTCGAACTTCCAAGTCTAGCATCAATGATTGTCTTATGCTCTTAAAAACGGTATTATGCTTTAGAGAAGTGTATCTACTTCTTATTATACTTCTTAACTTCCAAGTCTAGCATCAATGATTATTTTATGCTTCACACATAATATAGTTTTCATTATACTCCTTTGAAACATTTTTTATTAGTTGAATGAGACAAACTTAAAAGGAGTAAGCTAATATATTAGCAAAAGGATTTCGTCACAAATCTAAGATTCTTATAGGAATTCAATGGAAATTTCTGTGCATCACCCGAGTAATCTTCGATGTTTTGCAAATTTTTACATCTAGAGAGAAGTTTGTTACAAAAGTAGGCACCTCCTACTTGAAAACATGTTGATGTTGATGCATAGCAATTCTCCTTCATTTATAGCCATGTTTTGGAATATTTGAAAATTCCAGATAAAAAATGGAGAGAGTAATACTCTCCTCTTCTAACACAGAGAAAATATTGAAATTTCTTCCATCGGAAACAGAGTTCAACACTTTGAAAAGAAATTTCTATTCCTTAAAAAAAAACTATTACAAATTCTTCCTCACTAAGAGGGATTACAAAAATGTGACTACCGCAAAAACGTAGTGCACTCAAAAATTCTTCTCTCATCTCTAAAACTACGCACTGTTGTGCTCTTCAAAACACTCTACACCGCTATTGTGTGTAATAATAAACTTTACAACTACATTCTAAAAAACAGCTCACGAAACTTTTATTTTATATGCAACACATATATTAAAAACATAACAAAAACTATGCAAATAACAAATCTATTAAAATGCTCATGGGGGTCCACAATTTATAAATGTTTTAATATATATATAAAACATATATACGTCGTATTTTAAAACAAAAATATTACCAAAACTAGTGTGGGACCTTAAATAACAATAAAACTATTCTCGTCGCTCGTTATATAAAAACATATAACAAAACCTTTGTCAAAACTTCAAACGAACCCTTTAGCCATGGAGCTACTGCATACGGAGAGAGATTTGTGACGTGGATTTTTATCAAATTCGCCCTAATCTTTTTTGGGTTCGGATTTCACCGCGCGCGAGCGGCCCAAACAAAGATCCACTCCAACCAATTTCCGCCACATGTCCTCCCTTCCTCTGGCTGGCCGTGGTGCGGGACCACCAAACTTTAAAAACAAAAAACCCGCACTTCAATCAAAAGTTGACTCGTTCCTGATGTGGGCATTGACGGCGTTTTGTTGCCATGGGACATGGATGTGGCGAAGTGTGGAGACACCGCCCACCCATGTCATGGCCGGGTAGATGATATTTAAGTTCCAAGTTTTTCATATCAATCGCATTAAGTTTTAACGTTGTTCAAGATCGGACCTCCACTCCTGTTAGCGATTCCGCATGCTCCAATATGCTCCGGCCTTTGGCTCTCATCAATGAGAGATTTATGATGGGTGTTCTTCGATGCCATTGCAGTCGGGTCGATAAAATGGCGTTTCGCTATGGTTTCTCAGACGAGCCGCAACCTTTGAATTGCAAATGCTCTCCGGTTTCTGGGTTACACTGCCTGCGCACTATGACAGGAAGGAGAATATAGATGAACTTCTACTTAGACCTTGGTGAAAATCTGCATTTCTCTCGGTCTGGTCTATGTCTGTCTTCCTCGGTTTCTTGGAATACTTCTTCTCCATCTCGTCTTGTGCCCACTGCTAAGGGTGCACCCATGCCTCGCCTGCGTCAAAGGATGCGTTGCCGCAGGGGTAGCACCAAAGGCCAACCCCTGTGCGCTCCCTCCAACCCCTCAACTGAGTCGTCTTCCCACTCTAGTGATTATTACGCAGGCTGCTATCCAAACACTAGAAGTGGGCGGGGTCGAGTTCTAGGATCTGGCCACCGTATGGGCTCCCCTGCTCCTCATTTCCCCACCGCTTCACCTTCTCCCATGACATGCACTGCACTTTTTTCCTTTAATTTCTCTTTGAACCGCCCACGAATCATAGCTTCAATCACCATGGTTTTTTGTGAAGAGGCCCAAGTGGAGGAACAATGCACCTGTCCGGCGGGTCTGAGCTCAGAAAAAGCCCAGCTTTCAGGCCTTCGGGAGGGGAGCGGTGGCGTGAATGTGCAGGAACCAGAGGCTCAGGTTCGTAGGGCTCGTGATGTGGAGATAGCGCCTGGAGATCCTAGACCTTCCGTGTCTGAAGCTGCTCCCACCATGGACAGTGACATGTTTGCCGAAGGATGGTGCCGAATTGTCAAAGAACCACCGGATGAGTAGCTGCTTCTATTTGGTTTGGTTTTTTTGCTTCGCGACCCACTTAATTGGGCATGTTTTTGCTTATATTACTTTGCTAGACCTCTGTTTTATTTTTGAATTCTGTAAACATTGTAATCGTCAAAGATATCAAATGATGGTTCCCATGCGTGGGCAATGCAACGACCTGAAAAAACGTTCAAGACTGGTTTCCTCGTATGAGGGCAGTCTTATTTTTTTATTTTTTGACAAATTTTCCATAACTCTGGGCAATGATTTTGACTTCGATCATGCTATAATTTATTCCCACTGTTACTAGATTAACCTTACTTAGAAAAAAAAAAAAAATTGCCTTGTTTCTATTTTAAACTTGTTTTTTGAAATACAGAGCCATGTTTATATGATTGTTTATAGTCGAAGCGCTGCGGGGTGGTTTATTATATTAATATTTCACGGTAAAATTATGTTCATAACAATTGGAACGCCCACACTATTAGAATATTGAGATGATCGTCTCGTTTTAGCCATTTTTTTTTTAAATTGAACCCGCCGTTTCCGTATACCTACGCTTGTAAGCGTTGCTCTTTCGAAGCCTTATAAGTGTTTCCTTCTTCTAACATTTGAACGATCTTCATTTTCAACCTTCTTTTGTGATGTCCGTCAATATTGAGACAGGTCTTCCTAGGGTCAGTATTGCGACGCTTTTGGAATGTGTCGGTATTGCGACGCTTCTGGGACGCGTCGGTCTTGCGACACTTTTGCAATGCATCGGTCTCGCGACACTTTTGTACGATGCCGTAATTGTGATGTTTTTTAAAAACACTCCAAGAGCGACAAGATAAAAAACGTTCCAAGAGCGACGTTCAAAACGTCGGACCACATTTCGTCAGAATTGAGACAGTTTACAAACGTCGGAAGTGCGACGATTTGGGAAACGTCAGAAGAGCGATGCTTGTTTGGAAGCGACGGAAAAAGTGTCGGTAGTGCAACACTTTTTCAAGGCATCGAAACCACCAAGGTCCCGAAGCAGCCACGCTTTGTCCATCCTCGATCAATAAGTTTAAGAGAGCCACTATGTGTCGGAATAGTGACAAATTGGCCGTCGGAAATTTCGCCAAATTTTCTAGTGACATGGATTTTAATAAGAATATATCAATCGAATTTCAATTTCCAATCACATGTTATTTCTTAAATCAAGCTATGAAATAAAATGACGGGATACAAGTACCTTTTCTCAAAGTAGCATCAGGCAATTGGCCCAATTTCCGACGGCCACTTTGTCGCTATTCCGACACATAGTCGTCGCAAGAGCGACAGTTCGAGGACAGAAAAAATGTAGTTCACCATGACGTCGCAATTGCGATGCCTTGACAAAGTGTCACAATACCAACACTTTTTCCGTCACTTCCAAACAAGCGTCGCTCTTCCGACGTTTCCTGCCGTCGCGCTTTCGATGTTTGTAACCGTCCTAATTCCTACGAAATGGCCCAACGTTTTGAACTTCGCTCTTCCGACGTTTGTAACCTGTCGCAATTCTGACGAAATGTGGTCTGACGTTTTGAACGTCACTCTTCCGACGTTTGTAAATTGTCGCAATTCCGACGAAATGTGGTCCGACGTTTTGAATGTCGCTCTTTTGACGTTTTTATACTTTCGCTCTTCCGACGTTTTTAAGCTGTCGCAATTCTGACGCCGTAAAAAAGTGTCGCAAGACTGACGCATTGCAAAAGTGTCGCAAGACCGACGCGTCCCATAGGCGTCGCAATACCGACGCATTCCAAAAGCGTTGCAATATCGACCCTAGGAAGAATTGTCGCAATATCGACGGACGTCACAAGACCGACGGAAATCGTTCAAGACGTCGGGAGACCGACACTTACAAAGCGTCGGTATACTGACGTCAGGTTCAATTAAAAAAAAAAATTGAAACTTTAAAACAGGACAGTAAATCTCCAATATTTGTTATGAATTGTGGGCGTTCCAATGACCGTGAAATATTAATATAATAAACCACCCCGCAGCGCTTCGACTATAAACAATCATATAAACATGGCTCTGTATTTCAAAAAACAGGTTTAAAATAGAAACAGGGCAACATTTTTTTTTTCCAATTGTTATGAACATAATTCGACCGTGAAATATGAATATAATAAACCACCCCGCAGCGCTTCGACTATAAACAATCATTTTTTTTTCACAAGAGAAAAAACATTTTTTTGAATATATTATATGAAGAAAAACAGTCCATGAAGTCATTACATTTTCACATCTGAAGATTGGAACCCAAATATCCATCCAGAAAAGTGGAAGTCCCACCCCAGACAATGATAGAAAATACCCCATGTCACATACAGGGACATGATATAAAACCCAGTAAGGGTCCACATGGAGATTATCGACAATCTGAGAAAGCATCCAAATATGCCCGAGGCATCTATAAGAAAGTGAAATAGCAGTATGTAGAATAGTAAAGCAACAGATAGAGTATCGACGTCCATTGTTCCAAATACAAATTAAAGTACCCAAAATCCTTGAACAGAGAAAAACGCTAATCATGTGAGGAGTGTGATATGTCCAAAATATAAAAAGACCATAAGACCATATCAATAAACCAGCATCGCTAGTTTTGAAGGCAGAGTGATAACCTGTCAACACATAAAATAGTATCATAAAGCGGATACAGGAAATGTGCAGAGACATGTACTGTTGATATACACCTCACACAAAAAGCATCCATGATAGAGAAAAAATATGTATAAACCCAGGGTCGATTGTATGTTCTGGCTCGCTTGTTCCTGGAAATAAAAACCATCTGCAGAAACCCAGGCTCGCTTGTAAGATCAAGCTCGCTTGATTCCAAAATTGGTAACCATCTGTTGCATCCGAGATGTAAGGTTTAGGCTCGCTTGTTTCCATTAGTAGCCCGCTACAGCATCCACCCTGTTCATAGAAAAAAGGTTCCTGTAGATATACAGAGAAAGAGTATAATATGTAGACCATATAAACATGGCTCTGTATTTCAAAAAACAGGTTTAAAATAGAAACATGGCAACATTTTTTTTTTCCAATTGTTATGAACATAATTTGACCATGAAATATTAATATAATAAACCACCCCGCAACGCTTCGACTATAAACAATCATATAAACATGGCTCTGTATTTCAAAAAACAGGTTTAAAATAGAAACAGGGCAACATTTTTTTTTCCAATTGTTATGAACATAATTCGACAGTGAAATATTAATATAATAAACCACCCTGCAGCACTTCGACTATAAAAAATCATATAAACATGGCTCTATATTTCAAAAAACAGGTTTAAAATAGAAACAGGGCAACATTTTTTTTTTCTAAGTAAAGTTAATCTATTAACGGTGGGAATAAAATTACAGCATGACCGAAGTCAAAAACATTTCCCAGACTTATGGCAAATTTGTCATCAAAAAATCAAAAAAGAAGACTGCCCTCATACGGGGAAACCAGTCTTGAACGTTTACAGAATTCAAAAATATTACAGAGGTCCAGCACAGTAATATAATCTAAAACATGCCCAATTAAGTGGGCCGCGAAGCAAGAAAACCAAATTAACCAAACTACTCCTTCGGTGGTTCCTCAACGATTCGGCACCATCCTTCGGAAGGTCCAGGATCGCCAGGTGCTATCTCCACATTCACACCACCGCTCCCCTCCTAAAGGCCCAAATGCTGGCTGGCTTTTTCTGAGCTCAGACCCGCCGGATGGGTGCATTGTTCCTCCACTTGGGCCTCCTCACGGAAAACCACGATGATTGAAGCTGTGATTCGTGGGCGGTTCAGAGAGAAATTAAAGGAAAAAATCCCAGTGCACGACGTGGGAGAAGGTGAAGCGGTGGGGAAATGAGGAGCAGGGGAGCCCATATGGTGGCTAGATCCTAGAACCCGACCCCGCCCACTTCTAGTGTTTGGATAGTGACCTGTGTAATAATCACTGGACTGGCTGGAAGACGACTCGGTTGAGGGTTGGAGGGAGTGCGCAGGGGTTGACCTCTAGTGCTCCCCCTGCGGAAACACATCCTTTGACGCAGGCGAGGTATGGGTGCAGTCTCAGTAGTGGGCACAAGATGAGACGGAGAAGCAGGATTCCAAGAAACCGAGGAAGACAGACATAGACCATATCGAGAGAAATGTATATTTGCACCAAGGTCTAAGCAGCAGTTCAGCTGGCCACTTCTCTTTCTCGTCACAGTGAGCAGGCAGTGTAACCCAGCAACCGGAGAGCATCTGCAATTCAAGGTTGCGGTCGTCTGAAAAACCATAGCGAAATGCCATTTTATCGACCTGACTGCAATGGCATCGAAGAACGCTCGTCATAATTAATCTCTCATTGATGAGAGCCGAAGGCCGGATCATATTGGAGCATGCAGAATCACTAATAGGAGTGGAGGTCCGATCTTGAACATCGTTAAAACTTAATGCGATTTGATGTGAAAACCTTGGAACTTAAATATCGGCTAATTGAACAACATTAAAACTTAATGTGATTGATATGAAATCGCCACATCCATGTCCCATCGCCTTAAACACCATCGAATGCACCTGCATCGGGGAACAGGGCAAATTTTGATTGAGGACACGTGGCAGAAATTGATTGGAGTGGATCTTTGTTTGGGCTGCTCACGCAGTGGAAATCCGGACACGAAAAATATTAGGGTGAATTTGATAAGAAATTCGCATCACAACTCTCTCTCCGTACGCCAGCCCAAATTCGGACCCAAAAAATATTAAGGTGGAATTCATTTGGTTTTCGCGTCACAAAATTGCCTGATGTCAGCAAGCTATTTTGGAACGCGAATTTGGTTTGAATTATGGTTTATTGCCGTTTGAAGTCCAGCGAGCTCCACGGCTAAAGGGTTCGTTTTAAGTTTTGACAGATTAAGGTTTTGTTATATATTTTATTTTATATAACGTGCGGCAGAATAGTTTTATTGTTTGTTAAGGTCCCACATCGCTAAAGGGTTCGTTTTAAGTTTTGACAAAGGTTTTGTTATATGTTTTATATAACACGCGCGGAATAGTTTTATTGTTTGTTAAGGTCCCACATGTTAGCCACCTATAAATATTTGTTATACCAAAATGTGGCTAAGACTTTTTGAGCCTCCAAGGAACAAATTTTATCACTAAAAATTGTTGGCTCTTGAAGACTCCTTGAAGGCCTCATGCCTGTGTCCAAAATCTTCATTGCTGTTCCCATTTTATACTTAGAAATCCTACTGAAATCATTAGAAGAAACTGCTGAAAGACCTTCATTTTCCCCCTTCTCAAACCTTCATTTGCTCCCCTTTTCTCCATATTTTTCCTGTATTTTTATAAGTTTCCTTCTTCCATTCATAAAAATCACTTTTCCATAGTTAAAGACTCACTTTTTAACTATTCTGAAACCCTCAAATCCTTTGAAAAAACATTAAAAATCACAAAAAACACATGTTTGTGCATAAGGGTTTAAGCCCTTCGGGCCAGGTCTCAACCACTTCCCCCACATACCCGCACCCTAAAACCCAGTGCTAAACCCCTCACAACGCTTATCGCATCGCAAACACAATATCGCCAGTCTTTATTCCATTATAAAAGTTCCGATGCAATCGCGCGATCGCATCGCAATATTCCAATGAGAAGATTAAAAGCGCCCTGGCCCGATCCGCGATTTGCGATACCCCCGATCGCATTATTTTATGTATATACCATAGACCCGCCTTCCATAATTTTAACCTTATAAATAATCCATCCCCATTCCTTTTTTCCTTTGTAAAATGCAAAAAACCCGCTTTTCCAAAGTTTTGGTCTAAAAACCCAAGTCATATGTTAAATACAATGGGTAGATTGAAAAGAGCCGATCGCACGATCGCAATCGCAGAAAATACAATGGGTAGATTGAAAAGCCCATGTCCAAACTTCCGATATGCGATTGGCCCTTTTCATACAAAACCACGGCCATATATTTCTCCATCCGCCCAACGGCCCCGCAATCGGGCGCCATGCCATTTTATATTTCCTCTGCCCAAAGTTTAAAACCTTTGGGTATATATTAAAACTCGTCGGTTTATTATATTTTATACCTCCGCTGGTCCAAATTTCAAAGAAATCTCCACCGTCAATCTGTTCTATAGATCGACGGTGCGGAGTGCGTCTTTCCGTGGTCCCCACCACCCGAAAGCCGGTTCCCCAAAAACCGGCGGTATCCATCGCACCACCCTTGGGCGAAAAGCTGTTTTCCCCGATCACCAGAGATTCCATACACTTGCTGCCACGTGTCCTGGGTACTGTTTGAAAAAACACCATCCATCGCACATTAAATTTCTCCATCGTGCGTTAACATTCGGGCCAGGATGCCCAGCAGTATCGCTATCCACCGTCCGATCTGGGCTGGGCCATCCAACGGTGATCGCTCGCCGAAGATGCCCGAATACTAACAAAGGTTCCCACGCGATAACCAGGATATGACGCGTCGTCCAAGCAATCTCTGCCATCGATCTGATATGCAGATCGACGGTCCACATTTCATCACCCATTTTCTCTTCGTTTGACCTTCAACTTCCATTCCTGGCCATCGATCTCTGCGTGATCGATGGCTCAGATTCAATCTCTTTTCCATCCGGTCCACGATCTCTCTCGATCAATCCTGATCGTTGGATAATGCCATCCAACAGCCCCACTTCCTCCACACGCCTTCCGATGCAGTTGACCTAATATGTAGGATTTTATAACATTTTGTTTGTATTTTGCAGGGTTTAATGATCTTTTCACTATGTTCGAAGAAAATTCGAAAGAGAGGGTGACGACCCTCTTGCTTTCGATTTATCGGAGGAAATCACTTGCAGGGTGTAAATTTCACGTCTCATCAATGATCCGTGTGGCATTGATGCCATATCGTCCTTGCGTAACCCTGCACTCCAGCGGAACACCATGAATCGGGCACAATTAAAGAGTATCAGTGTCGAAGACCCCAATATATCAGAACAGAGGAATAAAGACAGTTTTACGGGGCTTACGACTAAGACGGTTATCAAAAGCCTAATCCCCAATTTAAAACACAGTTAAAAAAGATAGCATAAAGGATTATCAGATAGGAAACCTCCACCACCACATATGAGGTTAATCAATTTCTCCGAGCTACCACAGAGCCACCTGTTGCCTCAAACCATTCAAACAAAGGCCGAAGTTATTGAAGAAGAGCAGATTCGCCTCTAGCGCAGCCAAGGAGTTACTTCTGCAAAGAAATCAATGCAACAATATTTGCAGAGTTACTCCAAACATTACACAGAGCCTCAAAGTCAAATAAAGCTCCCACCGAGCTTTGATATTTATTGTAAAACAGTTAATACAGTGATCCACCTGTAAACTTCTCCATCGAGCCCCTCAAAAGGCCGAGAAGTCTTGAATCTGTATTTATTGTCTCAAGAGATCTTTTGTTATATTTCACCTCCTCATTCTTCTATAAATACCTCAGTAGAAGATGAGAAACTGTTGGTTGCAGAACTTTGAAATACATTTGAGCTGAAACTTCTGATTGTAAATAGTGTTCACTGGCCCTTGGAGCTCTGCTTGTGATAGATTAGTTAGGCTGAATAGTGAAGATGATTGCTGAACTGAAACATTGGACCTGAAGACTGTAACTGGTTTGACATCAATATAAAGTTGTTTCTTCGGATCCTAGTCTATATCATCGGTGAAGTGCCCCTCTCATTGTTATTGTTTTCCATCTATGTATGTCATATTGTTCACTATTATCTGATAAAGAACAACAATTATAGTGTTAGGACCTACTGTATATCAGTAACCTTCTCTGACTGAAAATCTTTGTCTTAATGTTTTCCTCAAATTTGTTTATTTAAGAATGACTTAATACATTTAAGCAGTTAGGAATGTTGGAGTTTCCTTGTCCTACTGTTTGCCTTAAAAACATTGTTCTTGAAAGTTATTTTCCTTATTGTGCTTATTAAAGATGACTATGGAAGATATGGTGTGCCCTGGTCCTAGTTTTTTCTCCAAAAGCAGATTCTGAAAGTTTCCCTTGGTGTTGACTGAAAGCAGACTAGGTTTAAAAGTACCTTATCTGATCTTAGGTTACACTTTGTCTCCTCTTATGTGTTTTCATACTTTCTGAAGGTAATTATGTGGATTACTGGATTGTTTGTCAATTAAGCTGCTTGAATACAGACTTGTCCAAGAAGTTTATGGTTAGCCCTGTTCTTGGTTGGTTTTAAACAGTTACTTAAGAGGCTTTTCTTGTTTGGACTGACTATAAATCCTTTGTGAAATTATTATCAGTTTCCACCTCTCCAACACTTTATTGTTCCCATTCCATCATTTTAATCTCAATAATCTTGTGATGTAGATGACTTGCCCCTTGGATCACTCTTGATGTTGTTGTTCAATTAAAGCCCTGTTATGACTCCATAGCCCAATGGACTAAAAACCAGCGTTATATCTATCTTTTTAGCCTAAGCTGTTCTATTCACTTGCAACTTCTCACTTTTGAAACTGTTTTTCATTTAGAACTTTCCCCTCAAGTAATTTTCATGCTCAACCATCCAAAAAACAAACAAACCTTTGGCCTTCATAACTAGCCTAATATCATAACCCCAAACTTCAAAGACAAATCCATATTTGTACATATTGGAGAGATCCCTCTCCGGATTTAGGAGGGCTAGATCCTAGAATCCCAAAGTTGGTTGAAACGATGTTGTTTCTGTAATTGGACTCTGCCAATCTTGCTAATAAATTACAGATCCCTAACATTTCTGGTGACTCCACTAGGGAACTAAGTGTTTTGATACCTTTCAAGACCTCAGAGCACCCCTTGATTCAAGAAAAATTTAAGAGTAAAAAGAAACCTTTTCAAGCACCACCAAAGAAATGGTAATCATGATAAAAATTGTCTGAATCAGTGACAATCTAGGTAAACCCTAGGATTCTCTTAAGATTTTATCCAACCTTGAAAAATCAGTTGTCTTAGCCATAAGAGTAAACTATCTTTGTCTCATAACCATAGCTAAGTTTTGAAACAGGGTTAGCATATTCTTAGAAACCACACAACTGAAAAAATAATTCAGAAAAAACCTAAAAATATTTCAAATTTGTTTTCAATAAGCATGGTGGTGGACCATAAAACCTTTTACCTCCTTAGGAGTTGAAAACTTCCACTTAGCGACTCCACGATCTTTAGCAGACCTTAAGACTCCACTGGGAAGAACCCACATTATTGTAGCATCATTCAAACTCAGTTAGAAGACTGTAGGATTAATATTTGTGAAAACAGATTAGTTAAACCTCTCAAAGATTGTCATACCTAGTTGAACTTTTCCTATTTGTTTGGGTCTGAAAAACACAACATAGTGGCTCCTAGAAAGATTCACACTAGAGCCCATCCTGACCCTGATCCACCTGAGTTAGTTGATAACCCAGAAAATATACTTAGGAAGTCTCCTAGGATTAAACTATCAACTGTTTTCAGATCACCCTTGAGATCTAAATCAGTTCCTGAAAATATTTCAACTCTACAACAATCACAAGCCGACTTAGTAAATCCATTTAGAACTAGGTCATTTGATGATATAATTCAGCTAGATTCTGAGTCTTCACTTTCATCCCCAGAGACAAGTGAACATCCTGGTAGTAGAGAAACAACACCAATTGATCTACACTTCCTATTGAATTTAGGTGTCTCTCATCCAAGATCATCTCAACAATCTACTGTTGTTCCATCCACATCTACTCATCCTTCATCCACTATTCAAACCACTCCACTTCAACCCACCTTCCCTTTTGTCAACCCACCTGTGAATCCACCACCTCCTACCATGGCTGCATGGTATGCTCCCCTAGTCCTTCCTGCACCATTAGTCAATCTTCCACAGGACTATCAGTCCAAAATTCCATTATATGATGCTAGCAATGCTACAACTGCATCACAACATGTGGATAAGATGAATGAATACTTTGACATAAATGAAATCGATGATGATTCTGTTAAGCTTATATTATTTGCTCAAAGCTTAGGGGGAGAAGTAAGAAAATGGTTTAAAATCTTAGCCCCCCATAGTATAAACGATCTCCCAGGCTTCCATCAAACTTTCTTAAACAAATGGGAAGTGAAGAAGAATCCTCTCCAAGTCCTTTCTGATTACAAGAACCTCCATAGAAACCCCGGGGAAAGTGTCCAAGCTTATTGCACTAGGTTTAATAGTGTGTATAATGCACTTTCCCCAGAACTAAAACCTCCACAAGGCTCAGCTTTAAACAAGTTCCCTGAAGGGTTTGACTCTGACATGACCTATTCGCTAAGAGAGAGAGATTTTGCAACTCTTGAAGATATGCAAAGAGGTGCTCTGTCTGTGGAAGTCAACTTAATGGAGAAGAGAGCAAGGATGAAAGCTGAAAAGAGAGTATCCTTTAGAGAGGAATCCACACCTTCTACTTCCAACTCAAAGATGGAGAAAATGATGGAAGAGATGATGAAAGAGATGAGCATAATCAAGAGAGCACAAGCAAGCCAAAACCAAACTGCTCCTCAAAATAGAAACCAGAACCAGAATCAGAATGTTAGAAGAAACCAACCTCCAAACAGACCTAGGGAAGATGATCAGTAGATCACTCCTCGCTTTCATCAAAACTATGTGAGCGAGGTTGAGGAAACAAATCAAATAACATAGGAAGATGATATTAACATGTTGGGGATAAACAATGATGACTTTGAGATTCATTATGATAAAAAACAAGGTCTATACACACCTTATGATGACAAAAGAGATGATGATGAAAATTGTTATCAAGACATGGAAAATGTCATCATAGAGCCTCAAAGAGAATATGACCTTAGAAGTAAAACTAGTCAACAACCCCACAACAACAAAACATCTGAAAAATCTTCACAAAACAACACTGCAACCAAACCTAAAGTTGTCAAACAAAAGGATAAAATAGTGGATGTAAATTCTGATAAGGGAAAAGGTAAAAGCACTCAAAACAATGAAAATCAGAGCGCAGACCTTAGTAGTACTAACACTTCAGCTAGTACTCCTGCAAAAACCATTTCGTCAAGTGTAAATAGAACAAATCAGCAAGTTGATATTGCTGATAGAATGACAGTTAATAAGGCTGAAACCAACACTTTTAAAAGCCAAATTCCTTTCAGCCTGGAGCAGGAAATTTCCAAAATCAAAATCTCTGTTCCCTTGACTGAGTTAGCTGCCCAACATGTATATAGGACCCAAATTTTGAAAGCTTTAAATATAGAGGAAAATGGAGATACAGTCAATCTTAGTGATGACCAGCCAGAGCTTATTTTTGGTCCAAATATTGAAGGAAGATACCAAGAGGGACCTATTCCTCCTTTCTACGTGAGTTTAAATGTTCATGACAAAATTTTGCACAACGTTATGCATGATTCCGGGGCTTCTCATAATTTAATGCCTAAAGTTGTGATGGAAAGCCTTGGTTTAGAAATCACCAGACCTTACAAGGACCTGTACTCATTCGATTCCAGCAGGGTAAAATGTTTGGGATTAATCAAAGACCTCTGTGTTAACTTAGCCCAGATTCCAACTGAATGCTTACTCATGGATATTGTCGTGGCTGATGTGCCCCCAAATTATGGAATGTTATTATCTAGATCTTGGGGGGCTAAGTTGCAGGGGACTATGCAGATGGACATGACCTATGCGACTATCCCTGTTTTCAATCAGACTAGAAGACTTTACATGGAGTCTCATATGCAATACACAGTTACAAGTCAAGACAGACCACAAAAATCTCCCCTCTATTCTGTAAATATAGGCCTAGATTCTTTTATTTTGTTCAACGATGAAACATTAGATGAACAAGTAACTCTAACGGAGTTAATGGCCAATAGAGAAGAGGAGGTAAATGCCACAAAACTATCAAAATGGTTTGCTGAACCTGTAAAATCTAGCAAACAAAATATGGGTCTTGAACTACAAGTCATGCGTCCTTTTATTTTAAACCTTGACACTCAAGAAAACGTTCCTCTGCTTAACGAAAAATCTGAAGAGTCTAAACAATTTCAATCAGGTGCCGCTAATCATGAAAAATCAGAATGCACAGTAGTTAAAGATAACATTCACCAAATGGATGAAACTGAAAACAATCCTCTATGGAGTATGCATTTTGATGGGTCATGCACTAAAAATAAAGCTGGTGCAGGTGTATGGATTCGTAACACTATAAGTAACCACACAGAATGCATTTCATGCAAATTGAACTTTCAGTGTTCCAATAACATAACAGAATATGAATCCCTTCTCTTAGCCTTACGTCTATTGAAAAAGTTAGGAGCCAGAAGAATCAATGTGTATGGGGATTCAGAGTTAATCGTTAGGCAAGTCAATGGGGAGTATAACAAAAATCATCCCAGACTTAGAGCCTATCGAAATGACATCATGGACCTTTTAGAAACTTTCGAAGAGTCCCAATTAATTTTCGTCCCAAGAAAGGAAAATATTGCTGCCCACAATCTAGCCTTTGCAGCTAGAACATGTTTAACGCCATATGACGACACAACTCAGTTAAATTTAGACCAGCCGTGCCTGATAACGAAAAATATTGGTAGGTGTTTGACAATGACAAACAAATAGAAGACTTCATGCAATTCAGAAATGAATTTGAACTACACAGTTCAGACTCAGATTATGATACAGACTGCAGTGAAGGAAATTTCCTTGATGAAGAAGAACCGTCTCCTGAACCTACTAATATAAACCTGTTATCTAGAAAACTTAGAAACAAAATAGAGATGATTGCAGAGTCAGAAACAGAGGAGTTAGAAACCCTGCACTCTAAAGATGAAAGTTTGCCTAAAGGTCTGGCTCCTTTAGAAGAGTTGTTCGATTTTAATGATGTGGCAAATAAACCAAAACTGGAACCTGTAGAGACTGAAGTGGAGGAGTGCAATATAGGAAGTGAGGAAAAACCGAAAATGATTAAACTATCTAAGACTTTACCAGCTCACATTAAACTCAAATACATTGAGATGTTTAAAGAGTTTTCCGATGTTTTTGCGTGGAATTACGAAGATCTTAAATCCTATGACACTGAAATAATACAGCATAGAATTCCCCTTAAAGAAAACCAAAAACCATTCAAACAGAAACTGCACAGAATAAACCCTGTTCAGTTGCCTTTGGTTCAAAAGGAGATCACGAAAATGTACGATGCTGGCATTATTGTCCCTATTATATTTTCTCAGTGGGTATCTAATCTGGTGTTTGTTAGGAAGAAAACTAGAGAAATCAGGCTTTGTATAGACTTTAGAGACTTAAACAAAGCTTCATTAAAAGACAACTACCCTCTACCCAAGATGGATCATATTTTACAAAGGGTGGTAAGGTGTAGAAGAATTTCTTTGCTGGATGGCTATTCAGGGTACAATCAGATCTTTGTTTACCCTGCTGATCAATTAAAGACATCCTTTACTACACCATGGGGCACTTTCATGTATGTGAAAATTCCCTTTGGTCTAATGAATGCTGGAGCAACCTTTCAAAGAGCCATGGACATAGCATTCTCGGAAGAACTGGGCTTCTTCATCATTATCTATCTTGATGATGTTACTGTATTTTCAAAAATAGAGGAAGAACACTTGGAACATTTAGGAAAATTTTTCGAGAAGTGCAGAAGGTTTGGAATATCTTTAAACCCTAAGAAGACACTATTTGGGCTCCAAGAAGGTAAAATCCTTGGACACATTATTTCAGAAGAGGGAATATTGGCGAAAAGTCAGGTCTCGCGGACAAGACCCAGGTTCAAGGGTTGTGGCCAACAAGGGGTCCGGTGTAGTCTAGGAACACGCCGGTATTTTCACCCCGCTCTTGGAGAGCACTGCGTCTCACCCGAGGCGTGCCGCGACCACATGCATAAGGGGATGAGATCACTGGTAAGGAATAAACCCGCAACCAAAGAAAGAAAGTGCATCCATTACATATACCAAATTACACATGCAAGATCACTAACTAAGTATTCAGACAGTCGCAACTTAAAATTTTTAAATCAGTGTAAACACATTACAACACATGAAAAACGTAT
This sequence comes from Pinus albicaulis, assembly GCA_034641835.2. Classification (NCBI taxonomy): domain Eukaryota; kingdom Viridiplantae; phylum Streptophyta; class Pinopsida; order Pinales; family Pinaceae; genus Pinus; species Pinus albicaulis. Next base: position 9,445 of record JAXQQM020066883.1, on the reverse strand, counting down.
TGAGACATCAATCCTCCCTTATATTATTCTTCCGGCCGAATACATGATTACATAGCTTTCTTCTCTGATAACTCACAAGTCGGATACAGATGGGTTTGAGAACAGAAAGGAAGAACATAGAAAGTAAGAAACCATAGGAAGAACATGCATGATTCTTCCGCAGCTGCTCTGCGCATCCTTCCTCAGGTCTTGATCCTCGCAACTTCTCTCACATCCATTCAATCCTCAACAATAATCAATAATAACAACCTCTCTTATCAGCCGGGTGATCGCCTTTTATTCACCCGCTCCTCGCGACTGGCAGCTTCTCTGTGTCTTCACTCTGGCTTTTCCCAGCTTCTCTTCTGATGTCTGCGTGTTCCACTTTCTGTTTTCTGCTGTGTTTCTTTCATCTGCACTTATCTCTGTTCGATCTCCAGCTATCGAGTGCTTCCGCGCCACCTTGGTAGCTCCGCAACTCCTGGTAGTTGCGGCGCGGTCGCGGTTGCCATGTGTATTTATTCCGCAACTCAAAAAGAGTCAAAGTTCAAAATGTCTTGGCCAAGAGTTCAAAACTTAAACAAAAACAAGGGCCCCAACAGGCCCCGACCACAATTCTTTGACTCGTCCGCGAGTCAATCACAAATAACAGTTTCTATTTCCATTCCCCCGCTGGCTTCCGTGCCCTGCTCTGCTGTTCCTTCTTCCGCCACCCTTTCCTGCTGTACTCCGCCATCCGGTTGGCCAAACAAGGGCCCCAACTCCGGGACCCGGCGGAGTGTTGAATCTCTAAGCTCTGTGAAGGTCGCCACTACTTGCTGCCATTCCTGCATAAGCAGGTCGGCGTCTTGAGAGATGCGGTTAGCGGCGGCTTCGTCTATGGGCGTCGGGGCAGCCTCGAACAGGGTGGCGAGCTGGGCTTCCGCCTTGGCATCCAGCTGGTGCATAGCGCCAGCATGGGTGCGAAGGGGCGGACGGATCTCCCGGATGACGTGCTTGGCCGCTGCTGATTCGGCCTCAGTCTGCTGCATGTGAAGTTCCAGCTCGTCCGACTGGGCGTAGAGCTGATCCAACCTTGCAGGGTCCGTGGTCGCCTGAATGTCCCGGGCAATCTGTTGCAGCTGGGCAGCAATGGGCTGCGTCTTGACAGTTAACGCGAGTGAGCACTCTTGCAAACTGCGTAGAAGGGCAGAAGCTGCGGCTTCAGTGGAATGAAGAGTGGCTTGCATACTGACTGCCTGCGTCTGTTTGGCAGTCACCTGTCCTGAATGGTCAGCGGGTGGATCTGGAAGGGTAGGCCGTGTGGCTAACGCCGCTTGTAACTCCTGGTTCTCCCTGCAAACAGTAGTGAAAACTTCCCTGAGGTGATGAGCCTGTAGCGCGAGAGTGTCCTCCTCGATTCTGGTGGGAAGTGGAGCATGGTGAGCCCGTGCAGCGGGCCATACGCTAGAGATCGCTTGGATAGCAATGTTGACTTGCTCCTCGAGGTTGGTCTTCTCCTGCAGCAACTGATTGCGCTGTTCTGTAAGCGCCGTGATCTGATTCCGTCATTTCTGGCACCGCCGTAGCTCCCACAAGTGAACTGCTTCGCCTGAGGGCCGCCGCTGAATGATGACATAAATTGGTAGGCGGACTCAATTTTTCTACATTTGTTGTGTGGGGGCATCTTTGAAGCGGTGTCCGTTCGAAGATTTCGTCCCATGGCCGCCGGCCGCCCAAGTCTCGGAGGATGGACCTGGCCACCGCCGCCGCACCGGCGGGCCACACGTGCTCCTCGGCCGGTCCCGCCGCGTGGTTTTCTCTCGTGGGAAGGGCGGCCGATCCTCAGCCCCAACCGTGGCCGTCGACAAGAGAAGCTGGAAGAGGATCCCGGATGTGGCCACGGGGTCAACAGTGGTACCATCATCGCAAAGATCGGGAGGTGACCTATAATTCGACGCTTGCTGACGGCGTCATGGGGAGATGGGCGGACTCGACGGCTGAGGGAACTGCGGGTGATGGAAAATGATTACGGTATGATTACTGTCCATTAAGGGAATTTATGACCAAATCTGAGCGATCCTACGGACTGACAAAAGGACTGACGGATATGACCTCGGATCGAAGACCGGCACGAGGATGGGATCCTTCGGCACGACACGTCGGATCGGAACGGCACATTGACTCAATTGCTCTCGCATTTGTTGTGCGGGGGCACTCCCAAGCCTGGCACTGCTCCCGCGGGCATTTGGCCCATGGCGACCTTCAGCGTAGCTTAGAGATTCAACACTCCGCCACGGATGCGCTTAGAGAAACAAACTGCAGAGGAAGTATATAAATGCAGCATTGCGGTAACAAGACAGATTAAAAGAATATTTTTGATAAGAACAAGCAAACAAATAATTTCAAGAGTGGGGACAAAGTTTTAAAGTGGACTCAAGAAGGGAAGAGAAGGGCAAGCATGGAAAATTTGACAACCTATGGCTTGGCCCTTACTCTATTCATTCAACTGCTGGTAACAATGCATTTTTCTTGTAGGAGTTGAATGGAGTAGAATTGTTTGGGGGTCCTGTCAATGGCAGGATGCTTAAGCATTACTTCTCTTGATCCATGTTATGTTTTGAAGCATTTTTATCTTTTCCATTATGAATATTTCATCCACCATTGCATTCAAAGTTGTAAAAAACAAAAATACAAAAACAATGAAAAGAAAGAAAAGAGGGCAGATTTTGAAAACAAGCAAGGTATAGCCCCATACCAAAAAAGAGAGATAAATCTGAAAGTGTGCAAGCTCAAATGCCACTCCTGAAAAACACACTTCTAGTTAGTCAAACTGTTTAATCTTGACTAATTAGCTTTAAATTTTCTACTGATAGGATAGTAAATTTGGTATGCCAAACTGTCTAATCTTGGCTTATCAGTAGATAGTTTAGGATAGAAATTAAAGGTTCAAACATGATCAAAATCTGAACCTAAGGTTGCAAAGAGAAATTACTCAAATCTGTTCTATTTTTCTGAGACAAAGAGATGTAAAAATCTGGTTCTAATTAGCTCAAAATCTGAACCAGAAGAAAAGGAAAGACAACTCAATAAGAGTCAAAACAGAGCTGTGAAAAGAGGAAGGAAATGTTTCCAAATTTTCAGATCTTAAGCCTTCCATTTTTTATTTATTTTTTCTGCAAAATAAATGTCTATGTGCAGCTTTTCTTTATGCCATATATCACAGCAAGTCAAACAGCTTAATCTTGACTTGACTATTTTTAAATTTATGTTTTAGAATTTAGAGAACAAAAATCTGTTGGACAGTTTAATCCCAACAGATAGTAGAATAGGTAGAGAAGCATATGAACTCAACTATTTAATCTGAGTTCAGGGACAAATAAGGAGTAGAATTAGATTAGTTTCTTACTTTCAAAATAATAAAATGTTGTGAAAAGAGTTTGCCAATCCAAGTGCACTCTATTTAGATCTGTAGGATTGGGTAGGTAGAAATTTGTATTGATGAAGATCCATTGCTTTTATGACTGCTAATACATTTTCAGAGAAAGTCATCCCAGCACAGGAAGAGCAGCCCAATGGATTAGGCAACTGATCAGCCTCCCAGAGAACATTAAAGGATCAGGCACAGGTCAGCCTCCCAGAGAATGCAAGTCTGAAGTTCTTGATGCCTTCAAGAAGGCACCATCCCCAAGTGGAGCCACTGTTAGCCACCTATAATATTTGATTATACTAAAAGGTGGCTAAGACCTTTTTGAGCCTCAAAGGAACAAATTTTATCACTAAAAATTGTTGGCTCTTGAAGACTCCTTGAACGCCTCATGCCTCTGTCCAAAATATTCATTGTTGTTCCCATTTTATACTTAGAAATCCTGCTGAAATCATTAGAAGAAACTGCTGAAAGACCTTCATTTTCCCCCTTCTCAAACCTTCATTTGATCCCCTTTTCTCCATATTTTTCCTCTATTTTTATAAGTTTCCTTCTTCCATTCATAAAAATCACTTTTCCATAGTTAAAGACTCACTTTTTAACTAAACCGAAACCCTCAAATCCTTTGAAAAACATTAAAAATCACAAAAAACACATGTTTGTGCATAAGGGTTTAAGCCTTTTGGGCCAGGTCTCAACCACTTCCCCCAAATACCCGCACCCTAGAACCCAGTTCTAAACCCCTCACAACGCTTATCGCATCGCAAACACAAGAGCGCCAGTCTTTATGCCATTATAAAAGTTTTGATGCGATCGCGTGATCGCATCGCAATATTCCAATGAGAAGATTAAAGCGCCCTGGCCCGATCCGCGATTTGCGATACCCCCGATCGCATTATTTTGTATATACCGTGGGCCCGCCTTCCGTACTTTAAACCTTATAAATAATCCATCCCCATTCCTTTTTTCCTTTGTAAAATGTAAAAACCCGCTTTTCCAAAGTTTTGGTCTAAAAACCCAAGTCATATGTTAAATACAATGGGTAGATTGAAAAGAGTCGATCACGCAATCGCAATCGTAGAAAGGCCCATGTCCAAACTTCCGATATGCGATTGGCCCTTATCATACAAAGCCATGGCCATATATTTCTCCATCCGCCCAACGGCCCCGCAGTCGAGCGCCATGCCATTTTATATTTCCTCTGCCCAAAGTTAAAAACATTGGTTATATATTAAAAACGTTGATTTTTTCTATTTTCTAACTTTTCCGCCGATCCGACTTTCAAAATTGATCTCCACCGTCGATCTGAATCCACAGATCAATGGTGCGGAGTGCGTTTTTCCGTGGTCCCCACCGCCCGAAAGCCGGTTGCCCAAAGCCAGCGGTATCCATCGCAGCGCCCTTGGGCGAAAAGTTGTTTTCCCTCGATCGCCAACGATTCCATACACTTGCCGCCACATGTCCTGGGTACTATTTGCAAAACCGCCATCCATCGCACATTAAAGTTCTCCATCGCGCGTTATCGTTCGGACAAGGATGCTGAGCGATATCGCCGTGGACCGTCCGATCTGAAGCTGCCCATCCAACGGCTGTCGCTCGATGAAGATGTCCGATGGTTAACCAAGATACACACGTGATAGCCCGGCTATCGTACAGCAGCAACGCCATCTCCGCCGTCGATCTGATTTGGCTAATTTACACCACATTTTATCAGCCCATTTTCTCTCCGTTTGACCTTCAACTCGTTTCCTACTGCCGACTAAGGCTGATCGACGCCCGCTTCACCTTTCTTTTCCATCTGGTCCACCATCTCTCTTGATCAATATTGACCGTTGGATGATGCTATCCAACAGCCCCGCTTCCTCCACACGCCTTCCGATGTAGTTGACCTAATATGCAGGATTTTATAACATTTTGTTTTTATTTTGCAGGGTTTAATGATATTTTTGCTATGTTTGAAGAAAATTTGAAAGAGAGGGTGAAGACCCTCTTGCTTTCGATTTATCAGAGGAAATCACTTGCAGGGTGTAAATTTCACGTCTCATCAATGATCCGTGAGGCATTGATGCCATATCGTCGCTGCATAACCCTGCACTCTAGTGGAACACCATGGATCGGGCACCATTAAAGAGTATCAGTGTCGAAGACCTCAATATATCAAGATAGAGGAATAAAGACAATTTTACGGGGATTACGGCTAAGACGGCTATCAAAAGCCTAATCCCCGATTTAAAACACATTTGAAGAAGAAAGCATAAAGGATTATCAGATAGGAAACCTCCACTGCCACATATGAGGTTAATCAATTTCTCCCAGCTACCACAAAGCCACCTGTTGCCTCAAACCATTCAAACAGAGGCCGAAGTTATTGAAGAAGAGCAGATTCGCCTCTAGCGCAGCCAAGGAGTTACTTCTGCAAAGAAATCAATGCAACAATATTTGCAGAGTTACTCCAAACATTACACAGAGCCTCAAAGTCAAATAAAGCTCCCACCGAGCTTTGATATTTATTGTAAAACAGTTAATACAGTGATCCACCTGTAAACTTCTCCATCGAGCCCCTCAAAAGGCCGAGAAGTCTTGAAACTGTATTAATTGACCTAAGAGATCTTTTGTTGGATCTCACCTCCTCATTCTTCTATAAATACCTCTGTGGAAGAAGAGAAATTGTTGGTTGTAGAAATTTGAAATATATTTGAGCTTGAACTTCTGATTGTAAATAGTATTCACTGGCCCTTGGAGCTCTGTTTGTGATAGATTAGATAGGCTGAATAGTGAAGATGATTGCTGAACTGAAACATTGGACTTGAAGACTGTAACTAGTTTGACATCAATATAAAGTTGTTTCTTGGGATCTTGGTCTATATCACTGGTGAAGTGCCCCTTTCTTTGTTATTTTTTTCCTTCTATGTATGTCATATTGTTCACTATTCTCTGATAAAGAACAAAAATTATAGAGTCAGGACCTACTGTATATCAGTAACCTTCTCTGACTGAAAATATTTGTCTTAATGTTTTCCTCAAATTTGTTTATTTAAGAATGATTTAATACAATTAAGCAGTTATGAATGTTGGAGTTCCCTCGTCCTACTGTTTGCCTTAAAAACATTGATCTTGAAAGTTATTTTCCTTATTGTGCTTATTAAAGATGACTATGGAAGATATGGTGTGCCCTGGTCCTAGTTTTTTCTCCAAAAGCAGATTCTGAAAGTTTCCCTTGGTGTTGACTGAAAGCAGACTAGGTTTAAAAGTACTTTATCTGATCTTAAGTTTACACTCTGTCTTCTCTTATATGTTTTCATACTTTCTGAAGGTAATTATGTGGATTATTGGATTGTTTGTCAATTAAGCTGCTTTAATACAAACTTGCCCAAGAGGTCAATGGTTAGCCCTGCACTTGGTTGGTTTTAAACAGTTACTTAAGAGGCTTTTCTTGTTTGGACTGACTATAAATCCTTTGTGAAATTATTATCAGTTTCCACCCCTCCAACACTTTATTGTCTCCATTCCATCATTTTAATCTAAAAAATCCTGTGATATAGATGACTTGCCCCTTGGATCACTCTTGGTGTTGTTGCTCAATTAAAGCCCAGATATGACTCCATAGCCCAATGGACTAAAAACCAGCATTATATCTATATTTTTAGCCTAAGCTGTTCTATTCACTTGCAACTTCTCACTTTTGAAACTGTTTTGCATTTAGAACTTTCCCCTCAAGTAATTTTCATGCTCAACCATCCAAAAAACAAACAAACCCTTGGCCTTCATAACTAGCCTAATATCATAACCCCAAACTTCAAAGAAAAATCCATCTTTGTACATATTGGAGAGATCCCTCTCCGGATTCAGGAGGGCTAGATCCTAGGATCCCAAAGTTGGTTGAAACGATGTTGTTTCGCAGTTTTAACTTTACCAATCTACTAAAATTAATAGATCCCTAACACCAGTAATGCTGATCAAATTTGAAGGGCAGGTCCGAATTTCAATTAGAAGGGCATATATCTATGTCGCCCTTCCATAATGAAAAGCTTTAAAAAAAAAACTTTTCAATTGACCACAATAATTTTTTTTTTTACATTTCATTTTCAAAAAGACAAAACCATCAATCTTATATTAATAAAATATTGTTACATATACAAAAATGAAGAAGGCTCCATCTTTCATTGCTTAAATATCTCATTGGAAATGTCAACATAAGTCTTGAAGACACTATTATAAGAATTTGGATACATACCACCGGGATATAGGAGATTCTTATGTGTCAGATTGTGTAATGCAATTTTGACTTTGTCTCACAAGGAGCAGCAGCATGGAGGTCTGGATTTTTCTTATAGAACTTTTTATTATTATTTGAAACGTTGTTTATAGATATGAATACAACAATGAAATTATGAGCATGGTGGACAATTATTCAAGCTCATGATGCCAAACCATGATGATGTAAGTTTTGAATTTAACATTTTTACATGTTAAAGACAAATAGTCAAAATCACTGACAACTTAGTATGCCATAATTAATAATCATTCCCTGTTCACTTTTGTTAATAGGTTTATGTCACATGATGATCTCTCTTCTTTGGAATTTACTTGTATTGAAGATCACTATTCTAGGAATAAGGAGTTATTTTCTCCAAAAATAACCCTAGCCAAACATTGACAATGCATCAAGGATATCTTTCTATGCTTCATAATTACATATGTTCTACTTCTAAATCATGTCTTGGAAGTGGTTGTTTTGTTGGAAATTATTCACCAGTTGGTTTCATACCAAAGTCTTTTTCACATTTTCAACATCCAATACATGAAAAAGATAATGGTTTAAAACAACATAAATATTGAAATTTTGCAAGAATTGTCTGGCACACTTTGAATATGAATTTTGAAGTCAAGTGCATGATGCTGTATAGGATCAAGTGTCATTTTGAATACCAAATGTTTCACAAGAAACTTCTCAACATGCTACTCTGCAGTAAGGATTAAATGACAATATTGCATCAACTATTTCCATAATAAAAGTGCACCTCGGCCATAAGACTAAACAACTACAAATGTTGTAGATCTAACAAGACCACCCAATCAAATGTATTCCACAAGGCCAATACTGTATGAAAAATGAAAATGAGTTTGCAACCAAAAATACCTTAGGCAACTAATTCAATTAGATACACCAAACCATCAGCAAAAAGGAAAACCAGCCTACTCAAAAGGCAAGCGTTTACCTCCTTTGACAAAATTTTGAGTTTCGAAACAAGGGCCTTTATTGTCTCGTCAATGCCCCTAGTAATTTGAATGGGGTTTGCACCTGCTGCAACAACCTAAACAAAAAGGTTTCATTTCAAATTATTTTCCACAAATTTAAGATACAACCATTGTCAGTTTTGTATTTCCTAACAAGCTCATAAATTTTGACAAAAGAACCAAAATTTTTTAATACTTGATAGCAATTTTTTCACTCAAAACTATCTTAGACTCAATAAACCCAACCCAAAACTAAAAAACCAAACACCATAAGACCCTACACCCTTAAATCATTTGTCTTTGCCACAGCTTGCCTTACCAACTTGGCCCTCAAATGGGTCCTCTAATTCAACCAATAAAAAGGCCAAAACCATAGCATTGAGATACATTTCATTACATTGTCAATAACAATAAAATTTGACTCAGCCATAACCCTTTCCTTTTATTGTTGTGAAAATATTTATGCATTACTCTAATGTGGCTAGTCCATAGGCCAAGTAGACCACTGGGTAACAAATATGTTTCCTTTCACCTTTGAGTTTTCAAATTATTCCTACCAAATCTAAGACATTTAAGAGGGGGAACTAATACAACGTTAAAAAGAAAACCAAAGCACACATCTACAAATTACCTCCTTAGCTACTGTCACACCATCATTAAATATTTTCGGAGAACCATGCTTGCTCTCCAAGACAACATTTTTCCCTTCGCCCCAAGGGTGACTCCAACAAGATCAGCAAGTTTGTTCACACCGCCTGCAAGACAAATTGACAATGCTTTCGGTAAGTGTGCAATTGAATGTTAGACCATATGCCAAAACAA
>JAXQQM020089137.1:0-33866 GCA_034641835.2 Pinus albicaulis | reverse complement strand
GATCCCTACAATCATGGGATTGGCCCTATCCTCAAGGAAGCTTCCATGAGAGGTGGAAAACCACTTCGTCTACATGGAGATCCAGAGCCAAACCTCCCAACTCAATTTAGAGACCAGTTTAGGAATTGGTTGGAGTCAATCTTCCGCCATTTAATTTTAAAAAACACCCCCTAATAAGCCTGGCATGGGTACAACACTGAGACAATGCACCAGCTAGCACGCCCTCTTTGGAGAACTTCCCCCATTGGCACGGGTATAACACTGACTAGTCACGATAAGGCCAAAAAGGCTATTTTTAGGGTTTTTCACAAGGAATTGTCTTCAGGAGAATGAATGTCCTTGTTCAGGGGGATGCCATGAAAGTGGTTTCAGGTCATGTCACTGCTCACAGGTCACGGAATAAGCCCTCCAATGTGTGGGATGGGGGATTTCAGGGATGGTGACAAATTTCTGTGTAACAGATGCCCCCTAAAGCATGAGGCCCAAGAGAGAGAGAGGGGTGAATTTCTTTATGAGAACGTGTCCAACTGAAAACATTGTCGTCGAAAACCTACATAGACAAGTACAAATGATATCTAAAATACATGATATATGTGGTATGGGTGCAGCCATCCATAACAGAGTATAAAATAATCTATATCCAAGGTATGGACGCAGCCATCCAATGAGGATCGATAAATAGACTCAGGTATGGTCATAGCCATCCAATGAATGAGTCATGCAACTAATCATAATAATCCACAAAATCGCAGCCTGGATTCTAACAGAAAAAATCCAGGGTCTTGCGCTCCATCTCGACCCGAACAAAGTACAAGTTCAAGCATGCGAATAAGTGAGATGAAGTCGAACATGCAAGAACATTTCCTAATTACCAGCCAATGATGAAAGTTGTTAACATACGTGAGAGATACCACCAATAGTGACAATGGCCCTCAAGGTACTATAGGTACAATCTACGGCATGTGAATCAGTGAGATGGCGTCGAGCACCCATAGAATCACTTGATCAGAGGCCAATAATAAAAACCTCACGTGGAACGCGAAGAACCTGCCATTGAGGCATGTAGGCTCTAAGGTACCATAAGGGAGTCTCTAGATCAGCTTCCCGGATAATGAGATGAAGTCGATAGGAAGCGATCTTGATCGAAGGTGGGCCATAGTGTTTCCCACATCATCAACGTGAGACAGAGGAACATATTGTCTTTGTGAATCAGGATCAGATGAGAATCATAGGAAGGTTGAGACTTTGCAGAGGTCAACTTCTCTTGAACATATTGGCAGCACGACAGTGGATTTGGCAGTATTTGACATCAAAAGATCAGGGGTCATGATGACGAGGAAAAGAGCAGCTGAAAGGCCAAAAGGGATTACCCAAACCCACGGAGGCAAACAGATAATGAGGTGAGATGTCCCCAACCCGACACGAATGCAGACAAGCACCATGTTCAAGAGCGACATACTGCCGACATGACGGTGATACTGCTTCCTTTTTCCCCACCATTTATGGTGAGTACCCCAATTATTTTTGAAAACAAGCTTGAAGGGGATAGCATATGCTTGTAATATAAGTCCGCCCTTTCGGAAGAATCCATCCTAGTACATTTAATGAGCCCTAGGAAGGAGAAACTCAAATATCATCATTACGACTGAATCCAATTTCATCAGGGTTTAACGATTCTGACAAAGGAAGAACTCGACGTCTTTTCACGTTTAGAGAGTTTGAAAAGACAGTAGAAAATTAAACTCCAATGGTCCCTTTTCATAAATAGTTCCTCAGATCTGAAAAGGTATAAAACTATGTCTGAGAAAACCTCCTAGTCGCAATAGGCTAGGGTATTCATTTTTCATAAATAATCTGTCCTAGACCGAAAAAGGGGTAAACGTATACTGGGTAGATGTCATTTCGCTGCCACTTTAACGAGATCGAAACGACAAGGGACTCGTGATATTTTCATGTTTAGAGAGTCAGAAAAGAGCTGAAAGATGACTCCAAAATGACTTTTTCGTGTTTTTACCGAGTCCGAAAAAGTATAAAATACAACTCGTATCACTATCCAAGTCGTGTAAAAACTCGTCGCTGCACATAAAAGCAAGTGTAAAATCCATTTTTCGACAAAATATATTGAAATATTGAGAAAAATGACTTTTAAAACCTAATTTTGACTTCAAAAGTTATAAATATGCCACAAACGGTAAAAACATATTTAATTTTACTTTTTACCTCATTTGGAGAGAAACAATGGTCTTTTTGTGTGTGAACTTGCGGCGGTGATTGCGACTGATCTAGGACATCATTCAGATTCTCGTTAGTTCTAGGTAAGAGGCACTCCCTTAAGCTCTGTTTTGATCCATTTTTTATGAAATTTCATTGTGCATTTTACCTCTCGGGGGAACCTTTCGGAATTTTAGGGCTCGCTCCATTGGCGCGGGTATCAGGCATGGACCCATGTCAATGGACATTTGTTCACAAAGGGGTCGCACCAATCACGTAATGCGATTTTCCGCTTTAGATTTCCAAAATCTGAGCCATCCATCTGGATTTTGTAATGCAACATAGATCTAACAAAGTATTTTTAATCATTTTGATGCATATATTCAAGCATAATGGTTATTGAATGGAAAGAGAGGGAACATGGAGAAGAAGACGAAATTCCCATGGAAAACGAAGCTTGCATGAATGCACTTCGAAATTTTGGTCTCAAGAAATTCTTCCTTACGCCATGCTTATGAGCTCAACCTGAGCTATTACAGTACTTGGTCAGCATATGGGATGAAAAAGAGGAAGTGTTTAAACTTCGGGACCAAGTGCTAGAACTTGAGGTCTCTGATGTCTATTTTATAACCAGACTGTCGCGTAGAGGCCCAATGCCCATTATGATAGGTAGTAGACCTTCTAGATAGAAGATGCGATAGGTAATGGCGAGATTGTGCCCAGGGGCATAGATAGGATTGGGAAGTGGGAAAGTGGACATCCACATTGTCCGCGACCTAGCACTCAAAGTATTACTTCACACTATTGCGCGCATTGTAGGATCGCAGGCACTGCATGAGGCAACCAAGGCACAGCTCCTCCTAGCCTCCGAGTGCATGAATCCTACATTTTTCGATTAGGCCAATGCAGTGACAACCAATATCAAAAGGTAGCTCAAAAAATGTAAGAAATTCAAACTGAAACAGTTTGGATATGGTTCCATTATGCTGTCGTTCATCTTGGAACAACTACCCATTTTCCAGGGCCAAGGGGCAATAGTTGCCGAGCCGATACCGAGGGAGCCAAGGATGGCTCACTGGGAAACACTTATGCCCAGGTTAGGAGGGGGCCAGTAGATGTCCTGAAGGCCTGAGTTCTTTGTGTGGTTATGGCATCAACTGATCGTGGTCGAGGATTGGCCCTACGCTGGGACCGATTTCACTGGAGACCCAGATCTTTCGCTTCCGGAGGGGGACGACTGGGACGAGGAGCTAGGTATGACTCTTTTTTTTATTTTATGTATTTATGATTTTTGTGATACATGTCCATTCTAACAACAATTCCTATGTGTATGCATATGTTGGCCTAGAGAGGCCCGCGAGCATGTCACCCATTGCACGGAGGACCCCTCTTGTGCATGACCCTCAAGCTGAGGGTGGCGAAGGGAGCGAACTGATCCAGAACCTGGAGGGCATTGCCCGGGTGATCCTGGACTATGCATGGCTAGAAGATGTCCCATTAGCTTACCAGCGACACACTGTGGGGTTTCCTAGTCGCCTTCACCAACTGTTGAGGCGATCGGTGCACACGGTAGCATGTTACCAGGAGCACCACACTGATTAGCTATCTAGGTCTTTTATATGCATATTTTTTGAGAGATATGTTTTCTTCGGTTGTTATCAGACAAAAATGTATATTTTTTGATTTTATGTGATGTACACAAACTGCAAACTATTCGACATATATATCTATATATCTTTTTCGGGATGGATCTTTTTTACACGTGATGATGTTTTTACAAGTTGCGCAAATGTCTATCTAGAACCATATTAGCTACTACATCGGTTAATGTATTCATATGTCTGGGTATGTGTTGATATGTGATATAATCAAAATTTCTTTCCAGTAAACGAATACATAGATACAGACATAAAATGGATGGGTTTCTAACTGAATAATTACCATTAAGCTGTAATACTACAAGTTGTGAGTCCAGATATACAAGTAATTCACGAATACCGAGATCCACAGCCTCGGTTAATAATTCCAACATGGCACTATATTCCACGATATTATTTGCAGCAGGCCCCATACACACACCTTGCAGGTTGACCAACTCACCAGCAAGATCGTAGATTACCCATGCTACCAAAGACAGATTCCTGGTACTACGGGAGGCACCATCCGCGAAACCAACAAATGCAGTAATGGACATCTGCAAAATCAGGAAGACCCAATCAACAAAAATATTCTTACATCGCACACCACACCACACATGCACACAAATGAATATACACACCTATGTACACACACCACACCAAAAATAACTCAAGCATAGTATTTTTTAAGGTACAGCCCATTCCTAGGCTACGCCAACGGAACTCGTTCGTAATCAATTAGCTCATAAGCCCCATTTTTCAATAATCATTTTACTATATAGGGCCCATGCCACATGGGTTAGAACTTTCCTGCTCCAAGTTTGTCATGTGCTTGGTCGTATAGGAGGACGAGGTCCCCTTTGACAAAGGAACCTGGAGAAACTGATTGATCAAAGTGAGCTTTGACCCACTTCTTCTATGCTTCAATGATTAAGGTAGCCAAGCGGCGGGTTTCATCCAGTCATTTCAAATGCAAGAGACGCTCTTCTTTAGGAGAAGTTTCGGGCAAAAATTCCATAGCCAACTTTAAAGAAGGAATTTCACATTCAACTGGGAGAGTTGCTTATAGACCATACACCAATTGGAATGGTGTGAATTCGGTCGCACTCTTTTCTGACGTCCGGTAAGCCCATAGAGCTGAGAACAATTGGAGATGCCAATTGGAATTATGAATACCAATTGTCCGTTGAAGCATTGTGACCAAAACTTTGTTCACAGCCTCAACCTAGCCATTTACCTGGGGGTAATATGGCGTTGAGATATCATGTCGCAAGCCCAATCTTGATGTCAACTCAGCCATCATGTAATCTCAAAAATGAGTGCCATGATTGGTAACAATGCCCTGAGGGACCCCGGAACGTGCAATAATGTGTTGATAATAAACTGGGCAGCTGTCTTACCGTCGGAGGCTAGTGTAGGCATCACTTCGGCCACTTAGTAAAGTAGTCTACAGCGACGATTATATATGCACGCCCCCCCCAGCTGAATGAGGGTTACATGTCATGAAATCTATGCCCCATTTCGCAAAAGGGCCAACGGTAATGACAGGGTGTAGAGGGAGTGGTGGCGCGTGCATCTTGTGCTGAAAAACCTGGCACGAATGACATTTTCGGACTGCAATAATACAGTCTTTGAATATCAACGGCCAGAAGTAGCCTGCATTCAGAATCTTCTGGGCGGTGGCATATCCGAACATGTGACCCCACAGGTGCCACTGTGACAGACATTCAAGACTCTTTCAGCCTCTTCTAGGGTCAAGCACTAGCGGAGTACCAAATCTACTCCAACTTGGTATAAAGTGTCTCCCACAATGCGGTAGGGTTGAGACTGATGTTGAATCCGACGTCGGGCATCTTTGGTCAACTCAGACCGGAACGTTGAAGTTTGAAGATACACAATGATGTCACCGTACCTTGGATCGTGAGTGCTGATAAGGAAGAGTGTTTCATCCGGGATATGATCCTCAGAGTCAGATGGGGTGGAGTCTGTCAGAAGGGAGAAAATGAGATCTACAAAAACCAGTGATTTGGTCGACTTAGAAGTGGTAAACTCTAAATCGAACTCCTAAAGGATGATGATCCATTTGGAGTACTTGCCCCCCAGTAATTGTCTATATAGAATGTACATCATGGGGTTGCAATCTGAAACCACGGTTACTGTACGGAACAGAATGTAGTGGCCTAACCCCTGCACATCTTGCACTACGGCTAATGCCAGTTTCTCGACATGAGTGTATCACGTTTCTTTGTCGAGAAGATTCCGTGATGGATAATAAACAACGTGTTCATTTCCATCATCGTCATCCTGCACCAGAACCATAGATATGGTGCTAAACGTAGCGGCCAAATATAGAGTGAAGTCACGGTGATAGTTTGGAGGACGAAGCAATGGAGAATTAACGAGTAACGTCTTGAGATTCTCGAAGGATCGCTGAGCAATATTGTCCCAATGAAAGGAAAAAATTTTCTGTAAAAGACGCGTGAATCCTTTGGCGACTTCCACGTAGTTTGGGATGAAGCGTCGTAGGAAATTATCTTTTCCCTTCAGACTCTGCAATTGGTGTAACAAAGAGGGTGATGGGAGAGTGACAATAGCTTCGACTTTTAGGGGGTCAAGGCGAATTCCGTCCTCGGAGACTATGAACCCAAAAACATGGCTAGAATCCATGCAAAAGACACATTTATGAGGGTTAAGCTGGATATTATAGCGTCTACAGTGAAGGAAAATCTGGCAGAGGTGTTCGGGATGGTCCTCTCACCGAGCTGAATGAGCTAGAAAATTGTCTAGATAAGGTTGAACAATATGGCATATGTCGTGTAATGTGTAATACATAGCACGCTGGAAAGTAGCTCCGACATTCTTTAAGCCGAATGGGAGCTTTTTATAAGCAAAGGTACCCCACAGATAGATGAATGCAGTCTTGTGTTGATCGGCAGGTAAAATATTTATCTAATTGTACCAAGAAAAGTCGTCCATCAGGGAATAGATCTCACTCCCAGCACATTCATCAATGATTTGATCTATGAAGGGAGTGGGGCAATTTTCCTTACGACAGGCCCAATTAATATCACAGTAATCAATGCAGACTCTTATAGTACCCTGCTTCTTATCTACAGGGACAATATTTGAGACCCATTCTGTGAGGGGAATTGGGTAAATGAAGCCCGCATTCAGAATTTTTTCAACTTCTGCCTTAATGGCAGTAAATTTGCGAGGATGCATTGTGCGTAGGCACTGGCGCATGGGTTTCACACTAGGATAGGTAGGAATCTTGTGCACTACTATGCTAGGATCAATCCCAGGCATTTCCTCATAGGACCAAGCGAACACGTCTCTGAATTCACAGAAAATATCGGTATAAACTTGTATCTCATCAGGAGAACAAGTCACTCCAACATGTATGTTCTCGGCTATCCCTGGTTTAACGGAGATGTCGATCGACATGGTTTTGGTAATGTTGCTCAGGTTTCCTTCCGAAATAACCTCATGATTCAATATAGGCGTCTGCAGAGGGGGAGTAGGAACTTGAGATGCAAAATGCTCTAGACAATCAGACATTGCCCCCAGGCTGGGCATGAAGGAGGAACGATGATGTCCATCGCTCGAAGGCAACTCCTCAAGAGACATTGTTTCAACAATGACCTCATCAGAAGGGAAAATCTCTTTAAGAGGATTGGCCGAGTCGGCCTTGCCGAGCCAGGGGGATTGGGAATAGATATCTAAAGCCATGCTTGAAGAAGCATGTTGAGGAGGAGGAGGATCGGATGCGGCGACAATTTCACAGTAATTAATTTCTACTGGAGTTAAGGGTATCGATTCTCCAAAATTAGTCACCTGTTCAGGCAAAGGGATGATCCATGGATCGTCAGACCTAGAGATCATATTAACTTGAACGGTGTGTGGTGGTGGCGCGGGAAAAATACCCATCAGGACGGGGTCCTTGAAGAGACCGGGTCCTACACTATCAGGGGGATTGGGGATCTGATCCACGTAAGGAACGTTGTTCTCAGAGGATGAGGTGAAGAAAGACAATTGATCCACAGTAACGATTTTTCCCTCATGAGGAAACTTGAGAAGTCGGAAGAGGGTGGACGGCACACATAACATGGCGTCAGTCCAACTGCGGCTGAGAAGAAGATTGTAGTTAATCTTGGCATCAACAACTTCTACTTCTACATTGACTGTCTTCCCTTGTAACGTAATCAGAAAACTCTCGAGAAAACCCAGGGGTTTTGATTCCCGACCATCGAATGCTTCTAAGGCATTAGGAGACGATGAAAGAGTCGGAGAGCCAATGGTCTTCCAACAGGGAGATGACATGACATAGGTGGAAGCACCTTCATCCACAATGGCCCTATGGATGTTGAGGCCGTTGATCCCGACTTGGATCACAATAGCAATTTGATGCGGAAGTTGTGGGGTAAAATTTTCTAGGTCGAAGGTGAGAAGATTAGAATCAGTGGGATCGATTCCACTGATTGCAGACAAAAGAGCTTTCCGTTGTGAAGGGAAACTTTGAAGGACTTCCAATGAAGATATATCAGAAGGCGCCTGTGCCAAATCCTCAAAAATATTGTAGTGCTGACGGCACGGGCATTTGGGTTGTAGGAATATCTTCGCAGAACACCTTTAGAGGGTGGCCTTACAATAGATTTAGCAATAGGCTTCTCAATTTCCAAAGGATCGGAGACATGAGGAGGAGGTGGGCCATCCAGAACTTCCTTCCTAGCTGCCTGACGTGATCCGGCATAATCCTTCGAATGCGTAGCAATTGAGACAGGTGCAGCACCATTCATCATAAAGACCTGGGACCCAAATGGTGCAGATGGTGAAGGCTGTTCAACCATCTAGGTCTGTTGAGATGGGAACGGTTCTTTGAGAACTGTCGGAGTCCCTTTGGAGCCTTTGAGAAGTTGACTAATTTCAAATCGTCGGGGACAATCCTTGGTACAATGATCTCCTTCACAAATAAGGCAGGGGTACTTCATTTTACGTTGAGAACCATCATCAGTACGAGGTTTAGAAGACTCTGGTTTAGGAGCGTCGGGTTTGGATTTTCCTTTTCCCTTCTTCTTTCCTTTGGAGGCCTTTTCCGTAGGATTAGCCTGAACAGAGTTGACCTCTGCAGTTTTCCCAGAATCTGGAGGAGCGGGAAGAGCATAATTGTTGGAAGAATTGGACTTCTGCTTCCCATTCAAATATTTTTGAGAATTTTGAGACACAAAACCAATAACACCATCCACCGCAGGGGTAGGTGGTGCTTTAGAGGTTCTTTGCCGTGGAGCATCAGTCAAAATATCATAAAGAATTCCAGACTGAGAGTACACCAGATCCAGGTACTGGGCACACGCAATGGCTTGTTCTTCAGTCACACATGCCCCCATAGAAATATCTTGAGCAATTTTGTTAACGCAGGAGGTGGTGAACTAATGAGTTAGTAGCTGATCAGGTATATCAAACTTGATCAGTCTACGACGACATCACCACTCATGAATATGATCGGATATGTGGGTGGATTTATCCCACTTCAAAGAAGTCAGGAGATGCGTCCTGGCTTCATAGCGAACTGGTAACTGGAAGTGAGTCAGAAAATCCATTGCTAACGTGTTGAAATCTTGAAAGATGCCACGGGGTAATTCGATATACCACTTAGCAGCAGCACCGGTAAGAGTGCATTGGAAGAGACGTAGACGAATTGAATCGTCGACCCAAGAATTAGATGAACACCACAAATGGTAGGTCATTACATGAGCTTGGGGGTCTTCTCCATCTTTACCTTCAAACTTAGGGCAGTCGCCAGGTACCTTTGTGGAAACTGGGGGCCAATAAGTATTGTGAATAATCATATCATTGGTTAATTTAGAAACGTCTGGTAACTCCAAGGTAGCCAAGAACGGCAATTGCGGATTAAAAGGCATACTAGGCCCTCGATAAGGACCTGTACCTTTACTCCATGCTGGTTGAGTGTATCCTTGCCCCCATGGGTTCTGTCCCAGAAGAATCTGACCATAGGGGGTATAGGGCGTTGTTGACGGGAAAATATGTCCGGCCAACAGTAGGGGATCTCCCCGGTAGAAAGTCCCAATTAGACTTTGAACCGTTTGGAGTAGGGATCCCGTCCGGGGTGTGGGTCCGGCTACCACTTGAATGACTATCTCTTCGGTCTCTAGCAACCTGATTGAAACTGCAAACATACACTTATTCACACGATACAGAATACATGACTGATGTATCAAACCAATATATGGCACTGTGCGTAGCAAGGTAATAGACAGAATGCATACACTCAGGAAGTGTCGTTAGCAACACATCTATG
Organism: Pinus albicaulis; assembly: GCA_034641835.2. NCBI lineage: Eukaryota > Viridiplantae > Streptophyta > Pinopsida > Pinales > Pinaceae > Pinus > Pinus albicaulis. Next base: position 23,702 of record JAXQQM020089137.1, on the reverse strand, counting down.
GGGTATGCATGCAGGATAATCTGACCACCAAAGAAACAGTTCTTTATGGCAAGAATATCCCTTAACTTTCCGAAAGATACAACGAAATTCTAATAAAACAATTCATTAACATTCATCATAAGAGTAAATAATAAACTTGAGCATCATCAACACAATCACAGATAGCTATGGTGCATGAATGATACTATTAATAACACAGATTCATTAATCAGAAGATATTCTGAAACTGTACGCAGAATACACACAATGTTGTCACGGCTAAACACATCATCCAATCAAAGGGGTTTTAACATGTATTGTATTTCATATATCAAGAGTATGATCCTTCAGTTACAATGCAATATTGCCTTTCAGTCCACAAAAGAGCCGCCTCTTACAATGTGCCCCACAGGGGTATTTATAGATTCAAGAGGCGTCCTTATGGCGTTCCGACGCTTCAACTTCCCGGCGGTTCATCTTCCCTGCGACCATTGTCACACTTGCGACCTGCGACCCGAAAATTGCGACCTGCGACTTGGTCGCAGGTGCGACCTGCGACCTGGTCGCAGGTGCGACCTGCGACCTGGGGACAAAAAGAGACTTGCGACCCAGCGGTTAAACTATGGAGGTGGTCCCGTAATTGAAGTTTCTGGATCGTCAACTTTCTTGCCCTTGAGGAAATCTCGCCAAGTCTGGTAGTCTGCTGTTATGGGAGCGACAAGAGGGCTTTCCTCTTTTATTCGATGCATACATTCTAGGGCATTCGGTACCAGAGTCTCCTTCTTCTGAGAGAACAGCATTGAGAGGGAGGCAAGCTTGGTGTAGATTTGTACCGGAGTGACAAGCAACCGATTTAGGTTTTCCTGTGATGCCTCGAATTCTGGTGTGGTAGCAGCTTGTCTCACGGGTTGCAGAAAAGACTGAATTTCCTATTCTACCTGTTCCCAGTCTTTAGTCTCATTCAGTGCCCCTAATGACGGAATGTGATGAAGAGCGTTCATAGAGTCAATACCACTGATCAGGTGATTATATGCAGACATCACTTTGTCCAAATCTTTGGCCAGCTTGTCTTTGGACTGCATATTCATCCGAATTTGTACTTTGGCTTCTTGCGTATGACTCCAATCCTTCCTAGGCACATGTTCGGGAGCTTGCTGATACTGTGCTGTCCAATTCATCATTTTGTCCAAAGCCGCCGAGGCTTCCCTGAGCTGCTCGTGCTTCTGTTTGGTTTCCTCTCGTGCCGCTGCCAATGGGGCCACTGTTTGTTTTAGTGTGAGCATTTCTTTGTATACTTGCCTCATGGTCATTTCCAACACATCACACTCTTTCTTGACCGCCAGTGGGACCTCGTTTACTTGGGCGGGCCTACTTTGGAGCTGTAGCATCTCACTTTCTAGTCTTGATTTCTCTTGCTCCGCTGCTTTTAGCCTGTTCTGTAAAGAAATAATTTCCCTGCTCATCCTAGTGACATTTTCCTCTGTGGCTGCGGAAAAAGCGGTGCCTGCTGACGCTATCATAACAGGGTTAGTCCTTATATCTGGGACTATGTCCTTTCCAGTGGCGACCGTAGAGATGGCGGGATGGCCTTGCGCTAAGGATTTCCTTTTCTCTTGCCGTATTTTGAAAGAGAATTGGTCAAATGTCAATCTGGTCAGGTCGAAGACTTCTTCTTCTTGCTCCCCGGGAAAATCATCAACATTGAGGGTACTTTTCGCGCCACCTGAAGAGATATCCAAGGGAGATAGGTCAATGTCGTCTATTAGCTCGTCCTCCTCATCCTGTGTTTGATCCTTTTCCTTTTCCTTTTGCCGGCGCTCGGCCTCTGCCTTGTCATGTTCCTCTTTCTTTTTGCGTTCTGACTCTGCTTCTGCTTCCTTTTCTGCTTTTCTCTTTCGCTCTGCTGCGGCGGCTTGTTCTTCCTTCTTTTGACGATCGACTTTGTCAAGTTCTTCTTTAAGTGCTTGTTCTGCAGCCGCCTGTGCCTCCTTTTCCTGTCTTTCCTTTTCCTCTTCCTTTTTCTTTTTTCGCTCTGTCCTGGCCTCTTTCTTACGTTTCTCTTCATCCTCCTTCATCTTCTTTTCCTCTTCCTTCTTGGCTTGGGCTTCTGCTTCCCTTTGCTGATCTGTGGTGTCAGGCCCCGTACCGGTCTGTGTTTTCTTATCTTTGGAGGAAGAAGAGCCTCCAAGCTTATGGCTTCTATCTCCTAAATTCTGGTGATCCTCCTCTTCTCGGTTAGAGTCGATCCCTGGAGCTAGATGCCTTTCTGCGTTGTACCAGTTTCTTTTTTCGTCCTCTGCCAGGCGCTCGACGTGCTGATAACTCCATCTAAAATTGGCCCTTTTACAATGCTCATGAACTATCCTGACTCGGTCATAAGTTCGGCAATCCAGATTTCTGAAGTGATAAATTTTTACCTCTTCCCCTTCACGCGCTACTTCTCTGGAGTCCTTGACTGTATAAGCACCAATGGTGAGAGGTAGAGCGGGCCAAGGTTTCTTCTTCCCTTTGGAAAGGACGTTAGAGAAGCCCAAGGTCATCTGGAAACATACCTTCTGCATGAGCACCTTGTCGGTAATAAACTTAGGCAGAGCATGTGGTGCTTTGAACAAGCCAAATACTCGGATGATTGTGAATTCAGCGAATGGGAACCAGTGTGCCACCTGAGCTAGTGTCTCCATTTCTCGCCAAGACATGCAGGGGGTGTCTTGACCGAATAGTTTCCCGTAGAGGGCAAGAATGAATATATGAGAGATTTGCTCGATGTCTGACCTGTACCTGGATTCCCAGAATACCTTGGTCTGCAAATGTATTGCCTGGGTCTGTTCGGAGTCCCAGTTATGTGGCCATCCCTCAACATGCAGCTGGGCACAGACAACATCTAAAAGATACGAAGCCATATAGAATTCTGATGGCGCTCCCTCATCTGGGGCTAAAGCTGAAGCCAAATTTGTGTGCATGGAGCCCATTAATATACCAGCCCAATTGAACCGAGTGCCGTGTACTGTTACGTGTTCCATAATGGTTGCCCATGTTCCGTTGAAAGTGGTGGCGTCTGAACGCCCGTATACTCTGCACAGCATGGCGGCCACTAACTTATACACTTTCCTCAGACTGGCCACCGGGTACTCCTGGTCCTTTTTTATTTTAAATTTATCTGGTTCTGCCCACCATTTTCTGATTGTATCAACCATCGGCACTTCATTTGCAGAAAACCATCTTGGGGTGAAGTTCACCTCTGGCTTGGGTAGCGAGTAGTAGACCTGTGCTTTTGAGCTCTCTAAGGTTGCAAAAGCTTTACCTCCACTATCTCGGATTGTGAAGTTCTTAGGGTCCGTCTTCTGTATGATCCAGTCCAACATTTCTGGGCACGGAAGAGTGGCGGGATGTGACCCTGCTAGGTGCAATTTGGATTTCTTAACCTTCAGATATACTTCCCGGTCTGGGAGATCTTCTGGGAACTCCTCTTCTGGCATGGCGAACTCACGGTATACTTCATACCACCTGAGGCTGTCCTCCTTTGCGAAGGTGCAAAGGGTGTCTCTGTATATTGGTGGAGGAGATGTTTGTATGTCTGTGTCTGACTCTTCCTCCACCACCTGCCTACTTCTCCTTCGGGATACCCGGGGTGCCATATTTCTAGAGTCGGAGAGGACCGGTACCGTGTCTGCTCTAAATTCACCTGTTACATTCAAGACAGAATCCCAGGATAAGAAAGACATTATGACAATGGCTAAATAAAATCTACACATGCAAAGTTTAATTGACTGTTCTCTGGGAGTCGCTAGGTCGCTGATTCACAAAAAGGACTTTTACGCGACCTCGCGACCTTGCGACTAGGTCGCAGGGTTGCGAAGTCTCTAAAAGGGAGTTTTGCGACCTTGCGACCTTGCGACCGGGTCGCTAGGTCGCAGGTCGAACTTGAGCCTGCCGGGGGGGGTTTCGCGCGCGCGCGACTTTGCGGCTAATCTTTCCCTAACGGGAAAAGTATGCGGCTTGAAAGGGCCTAAACTGACAATAAGGCATAGCCATGAGGAATTAGGCAAGAGACGGGTGACCTTGGGGTTTGTGGGAAACAAAACAACGGTGAAACTCAAAAGAAAACCCTACATCCTCTCCAGCAAATAAATAAGACCGTGGGGAGGCTCAATAATGGCAAGAAATGCTTAAGAGGGAAACATAGCGAGGAAAAGGCAACTTACCCGGAAGAAAACGCGCCAGTCGACCTGTCAGAGTAATTCCACAGTTTTCGCCGCGAGCTACAAATGCGACCTAGCGACCCGACCTTATATAAAAAGGTCGCACGTGCGAGTACTTAATGAGGTAGCAAGTTGTAAGTTTGCGACCTTGCGACCTCGCAACCTTAAGGTCGCTGGGTCGCAAAGGTCGCTGAGTCGCTAATTCCCTTAATACTTCATTTTGCGACCTTGCGACCTTAAGGTCGCTGGTTCGCAAGGTCGCAAATTGCTTGACTTCCGACTCTTGCGACCTGGCGACCTCTGCGACCTTAGGGTCGCTGAGTCGCGTAGGTCGCATGGGTCGCAAATCATGGATCCGCGACTTATGCGACTTGCTCTTAAAAACTTTACTTGGCTTTTTCCTTCTTTTAGTTTCAAAGGGGCTCCAAAAAATTTTGAAGTGTGTGTTATGATTTTATGTATTTTTTGGAGGGTGTTGTAGGAGCTACAACAAATGGCGATTCACTGGATGAATTCAGAGTCTCTGTTGATGAAGGGTCGATGAGGGAGGCGGGAGGGGTCTAAATACTAGCTTGTTCTTTTACCTCAGAGTTTACACCTTCCTTCCTTTGCCACCCCGCATAGTTGCCTGGCCTTTTGGCTTATGGGGTGCAGATCAACCGAATTTTAATTCCTCACGCTTCAGGATCGAGAGGGTTGGGGAAACCTTGGACAACTGCAGGGTCCGGTACAATTATTTCGTCCTCATGGTGTTGCTCCGCTACCAGCGAACCTCTCGGCTCCGGCGGAGTCACTGCCTAAGGGGTCATGAACATTGCTCCGCTGCCAGCGAGCCTGGTCAGTACCCCGGCGGAGTCGTTACAACACCTCTTTGCGCAGGAAGCCTTTCTCGATCCTTTACCCTTTATTTGTGTGCGATTGCACTTATTTGAGAATGTGCCTGTAGCACTTATTTAGATGGGCATATTTTGCCTGGGCGGATGAGGGATCCCGACTTATTTTGCTTGCAGAGAGGTTGCTCTTGGTCTCATATGAGGACTCGGGTTTTTCCCGGATGACCTGCAATTCTCTTGAGTTAGCCCTGTTCCCTCACGATCCGGTTGCGTCTATGCAAGACCTTTTCTGCCTGCACCCTTTAAGCTGCTAGGTGGTTCCTTATGCTTGAAGACTCTGGTAAGACCGTGTATTATCCTTAGGTGCCCATTACAAGTGAGTTTCGACTGCCCCGTGCTTTGCGGGAAGGGCCTTTCATCAGCATAGAACCTCTTCAAGGAGTGAGCCGGTTGCGGGCAGCTTTAGACAAGGTTTTCTTTGAAGAGTTAGAGAAAGAGTTTTTTTTTTTTTTTTTTTTTTTTTTTAAGAACAAAAATGCGACTTTTATGATACAGGGGGGAAAACAGCCCTTTGAGGGCTATTCAAGTAAAATAGTGTTTGAGGTCATGCCCGTTTACCGGGAGGACCTCGACTTTTCCTTCCAGAGTTTGCAATCGGAAAGTATGGGGACCCACCTTTTCTTTAACTTGAAAGGGACCTATCCATAATGCTTGAAATTTGGCATGTTTTCCTTTTTCTTCGTGTGCTTTATCCCATTTTAGGACTAGGTCTCCTACTTCAAATTTTTTATCTCCTGCAGACTTTTTATCGAACCATTTCTTGATCCGACTCTGGTGGATGGCGAATTTCTCCCGGGTTTTCTGCCTTTCCTCTTCTAATTTCAGCAGGGTGTCAATGCGGGTTTGCAAGGCGGGGCAAGGGGTACCATGACACTCTTGAGACAACTGTAGGGCAGGAAGAGACAAATTGGGTGGGAGGACAACTTCTTTCCCATACATGAGAAAATATGGTGAGGTGCCTATTGAGGACTTAGGAGTGACGCGATCGGCCCAAAGTGCATTTTGGAGAGCATTATGCCAGTTGCGTTGGTGAGATAGTAAGGTCTTTTTAATGATGCGAATCAGATTTTTATTGGTTGATTCCGCTAGACCATTTCCTTGGGGGTAGTATTTTGCAGAGTGTTTAAGGACGATACCATTTTCTAAAGCAAAATCATATAATTTAAAAGATGAAAAATATGTTGCATTATCAAAAACCAAGGAGGTCGGAACGCCAAACCTGGTAATGATGGAATGAATGACAAATTGCATTACCTCCTGGTCGTTGACTTGGCGTAATGGTACTGCTTCAACCCACCTGGTGAAGTAATCAGTGGCTGTTAGGATATACCTGTGTTGCTTAGAAGAGTGGGGTAGGATCTCGCCAATGACGTCTAGACCCCATTGTTGAAAAGGTTCTTCTACTGCTACTGACAACAAAGGAGCAGCCGGACGCGCTTCTCGGCTTGCGAATTTCTGGCATTGAATGCATTTCCGAACATATGCGTGGGCATCTCTGAAAAGAGTTGGCCAATAATAACCTGCTCGCATTATTTTATGGCCTGTAGTATCCCCGGCAAAATGACCTCCTGCTGGTCCATCATGCAGCTCGATTAAGATCTTCTGAGCTTCATCATATTCCAGGCAGCGTAACATGACCCCATCGGAATGTTTCCTGAAAAGCTTCCCTTGGATTAACTGGTAAGACGCAGCTTTGAGTCTGATTGCACGTTTCTGTCGGGCATTTAGAGCGGGATCCAATGTACCATGTGCTAAATAATCTGAAATATCCGAGTACCAAGAAGGATTCCTTATCTGAGGTATGACGTCGGTTTGGTACATATCAATTTCTTGTTCCCAATTATCTTCTTCAACCTGGTGGGACCTTGCGGCCTCTGCAGCCATTTGGCATAGACCTTGCCCTTTAACTGTGCGTGCTGGCTTAAACTCTAAGTCGTATTCTTGCATACACGCAACCCAGTTCCCTCGTCTCTCGCCCAACTCCTGCTGCATGAACAACGAGCGAACAGCTGGGTGGGGAACGTAAACTGTGACATGGTTTTTCAAAATGTATGGTCGGAAATGTTTGACCGCTTTATATACCGCATAGGCCTGTTTCTCGATTTCGGGATAATTTAATTCAGCTCCCTGCAGACCGGTGCTCATGAATGAAATGGGACGCTCGTCATTATTTCTGTCCTTTTGTGTGAGTACGGCTGCCAGGGACGAATCCGAAGCGAACGTATACAAGCTGAAATTTCTGTCGAAATCTGGGCTCTGGAGGGAAGGCGCTTCGGCTATAGCTTTCTTGATCTGGTTGAAAGCTTCCTTTTCGGGTTGATTCCATTTGAAGGTAGCATTTTTCTTTATCATTCCCTGCAGTGGCTTCACTATCTGGGCGAAATCTGATATGAACTTACGTACAAAATTGATCTTTCCCAAAAAGGACTGCATTGCTTTCTTACTGCTGGGGGGAGAAATCTGAGCAATGGCTTTCGCACGTTCTGGATCAATGACAATGCCTTGTTTAGTTATGATGTGACCCAGTATATTTCCCTCTGCTACGGCAAAAACGCTCTTCTTTGGGTTGAGCGAGATACCGCATTTTCTGCACCTTTCGAAGATCTGTCTGAGGTGACGCAAATGATCCCCCCGGCGTTTAGAGAATACCGTAACATCATCCAAGTAGACTACCACACTTTGGCCTATCAGACCCCTGAATGCTATATCCATAGCTCTTTGGAATGTTGCTCCTGCGTTGATTAGTCCAAAAGGCATGCGCCTGTAAGCGAAAGTTCCCCACTTAGTCCGAAAGGTAGTCTTTAACCTATCTGGTTCAGCCACCAGTACCTGATTGTAACCAGAGAATCCGTCCAATAGAGAGAACATCTCTGACCCGGACACTGCCTGTAATATTTGCTCCATAGGGGGTACCGGGTAATTATCTTTATTCGAGGCCCGGTTTAAGTTTCGGAAATCTACGCATAAGCGAATTTCACCTGACTTCTTCCGTACCGGAACCAAATTGGACACCCATGTGGAATGGCGAACTTTAAAGATAATGCGTGCATCTAAAAGTTTTTTGAGTTCCTTCAGAATCAGTGGTTCCATCATAGGGTGCACTTTCCTGAGCTTTTGTTGGAAAGGTTTTACATTTTCTTTGATGGGTATCACATGTTGGATGATTCGGGTATCGTATGTGCGTAATTCCTCATATGTCCAAGCGAACACGTCACGATATTTGCGAAATAGCTGAGTGAAATCTTGAGCCTCTTGGGGGGTGCAATCCTTCCCAAGGTTTACGAATTTAGGACTATCCTCTGATCCCAAGTTTACTTGTCGATGAGCTAAGATAGAGCTCTGTACTTTGGCATTTGGGGGGCCACGGAAGCGGTTTTGCAGATCAAAAAGCTTCTCAAGCGATACCACCCCCTTAGGCATGGGGTTTCCTTTGACTTGGTCATACTCCTTTTGCATAGCTTGGTCATGCTCATCTTCATCTATAGCAGCGTCTTTGAATATCTCTGAGTTGCACATAAATTCCAGCACCTGTTGATCATCATCGAAAACACGCAAGTTAGTGATATTGTCTGGCACGGAGGGTTTATACATAACTTCAATAGAAAAACCGTCCCTCAAAGGGGTAAACCTTGCGGCAGCATTAGCTAGAGTATCCGCCACTGCGTTATGCATTCTTAGAACAGATTTAATTCCAAAAGCGTCAAAAGCAGAAATTAATCGCCATACCTCTTGCTGATACGCCTTCAAATGTGGAGACAAACAGTGAATAGTATTGCGTACCTGCTGAGTGATAATCTCGGAGTCTCCAATGACCCGTAAGCATTTTACCTTCAAATCCAGCGCCTTTTTAAGCCCAAGGATCAAAGCTTCATACTCGACAGTGTTGTTAGTGCATTGGAACTCCAGTCGACAAGACACTAAGAATTTTTTCTTATGCGGATCAAGCAAAACGCAGCCAGCGCCAGAACCATCGAGATTTTTAGAACCATCGTAATACAATGTCCATATATCATTTTCCGGGTCCTTGGGGGCAGTGGATTGCGGAGGAATTTCGGCTTGGTGTGAGACAGTTTGGGCTTGTTCCTCTGCGACGAGCGTCATTTCAGAAAGGACCTCGGGGCCTACTGAAGACTGAGGAGGTCGATAGCATCCAAAAATGGACTCCAGGAAACACATCCCGAGTTCCTCTTGGGAAAAGCTGATGGGTTCATTTGTGGCATCCAAATCAGTTACAGTATGTTTCATGTATGGTTCACTTTCGACTCTGATTTGGTTATTTCTCCCCTTGTAAGGTAGCCATAAGTGGGACCAATCTGTGGCAAAGTATCCTTGCAACTTGCTAGACCAGTCCCTGCTAAGCAGTACACCATAAGCTTCAGGGATGTCAACAACCACAATATCAATACATTGATGGACCCTAGAGTTGGATGAGAGGCAAATGATGACATTGTTTAATTCTCCAACTGCTGGTACTTGTGATCTGTCCAGTTGAATGATTTTTGCGTCAGTCTTCTCTGGGAGGATGTTGATTTTCTTGCACACAGATAGAGGCATGACATTCGTGGATGCACCAGAGTCAACGAGACAATTGTGAACGTTAAAATTAAACATCTCAAAAGACAAGAGGAATGGGGGGGTGGATCCTCTCGAATTCGCGTTGACAGCGTTCACTATAGATTGGATATCTGGACTGGTTTGTGCAGATGTGTTGCTCACAGTTTTCGTATTTTGGTTGTTGGCGAAAGCTTTTAAAATAAGTTCCTTTTGATTTGTGATGCGGGCCAGTTCGTATAGTGAGATATTAGCTCTGGTATTTTTCATGTCTTCCACTATGTTGTAGCTAGTGTCGGTTTGGGGACTAGGTTCGGTAGTGGTCTTCGAGGGTTCCACTGGGAGCTTGGTCTTGTGGCTTGCTTTGCTGTTACTATTTGTAGGCTTCTCCGAGGTAGCTTGTCCTTCGTTGTTAGGGGGAAGAATTTTCCTCAGGAAAGCCCTTTTCTTGTCTTCATATGATTGTTCGGGGACAGATCCTTTGCTTCTAAGACTATAATTTCGAGTGGGCTGAGCCTTGGGACTGCCTGCCATGTTGATATCAATGGGAACAAGACTCTCCCCCCCGCGGATTATATCAAAAGTTAAGACAGAGGCTCCTGATTCCGCATCTAGGAGCGAACCTTCATCTCGATCAGAAACATCATCCTCTGTCTGGTTTCCCGGAGTTTGGTCATCCAATAGTTGGTTAACCACCGCGGTCATGCTGCCAATCCATTGCGGGCACGTTTTTTCGGAATGGGCAGCTTGGTGAAAAGAGAAAAAATTGTCTTTCCCTATCTCTTCCACGTTGAGAGCGGCACTGGAGTTTGACGGAGGTCTGCTGGTGTTGGGATTACCTTTCTTGAAAAAGGGTTTTGGGGGTTTATTTGTAGTTGAGGTTTCAACGCCCTTTCTCTTTAAGTCAGAGACCTCATTCGTTAGAAGTTTGAGGGTCTTGGCCATACTCTCGAAATCAAAATTTTCTCTCTCTCTATTAGGGGTGGAAGACTGACCTTTTTTAGTGGTTGGTTTGTGATCATCTTTTCCTTCATGGTCCATGACTCCTATCGACAACATGTCCTTCTCTACCGCGAGAGCAGCAGCGTAATTTGCTGTAAGGGTAGCGCGGGCCTCACGTTTGACGAAAATAGCAATATCCCTAGGGAGAGCTTTAGTGTAGTAGTCGATGGTGATAGAATCGTCCAATGCTAAGTTTGGAGGAAATTTTTGCAATATTGTGGCGAAACGTTGGTTAAAGTCTTTAACCTTCTCTTTTCTGTGACACTTGATGGTGCTTAACTCTGTGAGGAGCATAGAGGGTGTTTTATCCTCTGCAAAATTTTGCAGGAACACGCGACGGAACTGGTCCCATGAAGTAATAGAAGCACTGGGTAGGGAACGGTACTAGGTGGCTGCAAGGTTTACAAGAGTGTGTGGGAACAATCGACATGCGACATCATCGGACTGAACCCTCATGATTTGTAGGGATAGATAGAAACTACTAATATGATCTTCCGCGGAGGTACCTTTCTCAGGATCAAATTTAGGAAGATGCTTCTCCGGGTGTCTAGGCATATCATGGAGAGGACCTAAAAGAGCCAATGGGGATTGAGCCATCCAGGCTAGGGGTTGCACCCTCCTGGGGTGCTGACGATATCGAGATTCTGCCTCGGACTCACTTCCCGTCCCTGACACTAAAGCTCCGTCACGATGGCGAGAGTGTTCGTCTTGGTGTCTTTCACGGTTATTGATGTTTCTAAGAGGCTCCCAGTTGTGGGGAAGGGGCCTATTTTGGTTTTGGTGGTGATGATCGTTGACGTGGTGTCTTTGGCCGCGAACTATATCTCCTCTGCCTCCACGTCTATGACCTCTATTGACTCCACCCTCGTTTCTTCGAGGCCTGATTACTTCCCCTACATTTCTTTGGGCTGTGTTACCTTCTCTTTCATTTCTTCGACCCCCTCCTCTTTCTTCTAGCGGGGAATACACTTGGTTGTTGTTCCACTGATGTAAGTCAGGCTGAGGTTCGGGGAAAGGTTCAGTATCAGGGAAACCTTCACTATCTTGGAGAATGGGGTCATTTTCCTGGACAGCCCGCCCGAGGTCTTCAATCATGGAGTTCACAAGTTCAGGTATGGTGCGGACAAGCACACCATTACGGGTGATGTTCTCAGTAGGGGTCCTAATGTGAGCTAGAAACTCCATGAAAGGGGCATACCGTAAATCCCTGATGAGATTACGGGCAACTGGGCGTAAGGCTCTTAACTGTTCGTTAGTGATTTCAAAGTACCGAGCCTCCTCCGTTGGAATATCCTCTAAGGGGGGAAGAGGAGGTTCGTTATTTATGACCTCCCGGTGGAGAGTTTGTGATGGAATATCGGTCGTATGCTGGGAGGATGCCATGGCCCTCCTTCTAGCGCCAAATCTGTTGACGGGAAAATATGTCCGGCCAACAGTAGGGGATCTCCCCGGTAGAAAGTCCCAATTAGACTTTGAACCGTTTGGAGTAGGGATCCCGTCCGGGGTGTGGGTCCGGCTACCACTTAAATGACTATCTCTTCGGTCTCTAGCAACCTGATTGAAACTGCAAACATACACTTATTCACACGATACAGAATACATGACTGATGTATCAAACCAATATATGGCACTGTGCGTAGCAAGGTAATAGACAGAATGCATACACTCAGGAAGTGTCGTTAGCAACACATCTATGGGGTATGCATGCAGGATAATCTGACCACCAAAGAAACAGTTCTTTATGGCAAGAATATCCCTTAACTTTCCGAAAGATACAATGAAATGCTAATAAAACAATTCATTAACATTCATTATAAGAGTAAATAATAAACTTGAGCATCATCAACACAATCACAGATAGCTATGGTGCATGAATGATACTATTAATAACACAGATTCATTAATCAGAAGATATTCTGAAACTGCATGCAGAATACACACAATGTTGTCACAGCTAAACACATCATCCAATCAAAGGGGTTTTAACATGTATTGTATTACATATATCAAGAGTATGATCCTTCAGTTACAATGAAATATTGCCTTTCAGTCCACAAAAGAGCAGCCCTTTACAATGTGCCCCACAGGGGTATTTATAGATTCAAAAGACGCACTTATGGCCTTCCGACGGTTCAGCTTCCCGACGGTTCAGCTTCCACTGCGACCTTTGCCACACTTGCGACACACGACACAGAAAATTGCGACCCTGCGACACCACGGCACAGTGCCGCGGAGTGCCATTTGCGACCCGGTTGAACTATGGAGGTGGTCGCGCAATTGAGGTTTCTGGAACGTCGACTTTCTTGCCCTTGAGGAAATCTCGCCAAGTCTGGTAATCTGCTGTTATAGGAGCGACAAGAGGGCTTTCCTCTTTTATTCGATGCATACATTCTAGGGCATTCGGCACCAGAGTCTCCTTCTTCTGAGAGATCAGCATTGAGAGGGAAGCAAGCTTGGTATAGATTTGCACTGGAGTGACAAGCAACCGATTCAGGTTCTCTTGTGATGCCTCGAATTCTGGTGCGGCAGCAGCTTGTCTTACAGGTTGCAGAAAAGACTGAATTTCCTGCTCTACCTGCTCCCAGTCTTTAGTTTCATTTAGTGCCCCTAATGACGGAATGTGATGAAGAGCATTCATGGAGTCAATACCACTGATTAGGTGATTGTATGCAGACATCACTTTGTCCAGATCTTTGGCCAGCTTGTCTTTGGATTGCATACTCATCCAAATTTGTACCTTGGCTTCTTGCGTATGACTCCAATCCTTCCTAGGCACATGTTCGGGAGCTTGCTGATACTGCGCTGTCCAGTTCATCATTTTGTCCAAAGCTGCCGAGGCTTCCCTGAGCTGTTCGTGTTTCTGCCTGGTTTCCTCTCGTGCTTCTGCTAACGGGGCCACTGTTTGTTTCAGGATGAGCATTTCCTGGTATACTTGCCTCATTGTCATCTCCAACACATCACACTCTTTCCTGACCGCCAGTGGGACCTCATTCACTTGGGCGGGCCTACCTTGGAGCTACAGCATCTCATTTTCTAGCCTTGATTTTTCCTGCTCTGCCGCTTTTAGCCTATTCTGTAAAGAAATAATTTCCCTGCTCATCTTAGTGACATTTTTCTCTGTGGCCGCGGCAAAAGCGGTGCCTGCTGACGCTATCATAACAGGATTAGTCCTTGTGTCTGGGACTATGTCCTTTCCGGTGGCGACCGTAGAGATGGCGGGATGGCCTTGCGCTAAAGATTTCCTTTTCTCTTGCCGTATCTTGAAAGAGAATTGGTCAAATGTCAATCTGGTCAAGTCGAAGACTTCTTCTTCTTGCTCCCCGGGAAAGTCATCAACATTGAGGGTACTTTTCGCGCCACCTGCAGGGATATCCAGGGGAGATAGGTCAATGTCATCTATTAGCTCGTCCTCTTCATCCTGCGTTTGACCCTTTTCTTTCTCCTTTTGTCGGCGTTCTGCTTCCGCCTTGTCGTGTTCTTCTTTCTTTCTGCGTTCTGCCTCTGCCTCTGCTTCCTTTTCAGCTTTTCTCTTTCGCTCTGCCGCGGCGGCTTGTTCTGCCTTCTTTTGACGATCGACTTTGTCAAGTTCTTCCTTTAGTGCTTGCTCTGCCGCCGCCTGTGCCTCCTTCTCCTGTCTTTCCTTTTCCTCTTCCTTTTTCTTTTTTCGCTCTGTCTTGGGGTGAAGTTCACCTCTGGTTTGGGTAGCGAGTAGTAGACCTGTGCTTTTGAACTCTCCAATGTTGCGAAGGCTTTTCCTGCACTATCTCGGATTGTGAAGTTCTTCGGATCCGTCTTCTGTATGATCCAGTCCAACATCTCTGGGCACGGAAAGATGGCGGGATGTGACCCTGCTAGGTGCAATTTGGACTTCTTGACTTTCAGGTATACTTCACGGTCCGGGAGATCTTCTGGGAACTCCTCTTCTAGCATGGCGAACTCACGGTATACTTCATACCACCTAAGGCTATCCTCCTTTGCGAAGGTGCAAAGGGTGTCTCTGTATATTGGCGGCGGAGATGTTTGTATGTTTGTGTCTGACTCTTCCTCCACCACCTGCCTACTTCTCCTTCGGGATACCCGGGGTGCCATATTGCTAGAGTCGGAGAGGACCGGTACTGTGTCTGCTCTGAATTCACCTGCTGCATTCAAGACAGAATCCCAGGATAAGAAAGACATGATGATAACAGCTAAAATGAAGTCCACACATACAAAGTTTAATTGACTGTTCTCTGGGAGTCGCTGGGTCGCTGATCCACAACAGGGACTCACACGCGACCTCGCGACCTTGCGACTAGGTCGTAGGGTCGCAGAGTCGCTGAAAGGGAGTTTTGCGACCTTGCGACCTTGTGACCGGGTCGCTAGGTCGCAGGTCGCACTTGCGCCTGCCGGGGGGTTTCGCGCGCGTGCGACTTTGCGGCTAAACTTTACTTACAGGGAAAAGTACACTGTTTGAAAGGGTCTAAACTGACAACAAGGCATAGCCATGAGGATTTGGGCTAGAGACGGGTGACCCAGGGGTTTGTGGGAACCAAAACAGAAAATAAACTCAACCTGAAAACCTATCTGCTCAACAGCAAGTAAATAAGACGGCGGGGAGGCTCAATAATGGCAAGAAATGCTCAAGAAGGAAACATAGGGAGGAAAAAGGAAACTTACCCGGAAGAAAACGCGCCAGTCGACCTGTCAGAGTAATTCCACGGTTTTCGCTGAGAGCTACAAATGCGACCTAGCGACCCGTCCTTATATAAAAAGGTCGCACGTGCGAATACTTAATGAGGTCGCAAGTTGTAAGTTTGCGACCTTGCGACCTCGCGACCTTAAGGTCGCTGGGTCGCAAAAGTCGCTGAGTCGCTAATTCCCTAAAAACTTCATTTTGCGACCTTGCGACCTTGCGACCTTAAGGTCGCAAATTGATTGACTTCCGACTCTTGCGACCTGGCGACCTATGCGACCTTAGGGTCGCAGAGTCGCATAGGTCGCATGGGTCGCAAATCATGGATTCGCGACTTAGCGACTTGCTCTTTAAAACTTTACTTGGCTTTTCCCTTCTTTAGTTTCAAAGGGGCTCCAAAAATTTTGAAGTGTGTGTTATGATTTAATGTATTTTTGGAGGGTGTTGTAGGAGCTACAACACACATCATTATCAATAAAATCATTTTAATCATTGTAACCATGCTACATGTATATGCCTATCACAATGAAGACACACCCAACAATCCACACAATAAATCCATACAAAAATTGAGTTTCTAACATTATCACAAGGCTTTAAGGCCTTTCTTAATCTCCAAAGGTCTAGTGTTGAACCTTTTCTCTGTTTATTATGTGATAGAGCCCATCTAGCCCAAGTGTTGAACCTGGAAACTTTGATACCACTATGTAACACACCCCCTGCTAACCCTAGACCCAACTAAGGGTATAAGGAGGAAATTACTATGATGATGCGACCTCCAAAGTCTAGTTATGGAAGTGGGGTCTAATTTTTTTCAATATTTTTCAACTTCTTCAAAACTCAATATGGGTAACGTTGTTGTGTTTGTCTCATCGAGACCTTTCCAACAATATAAAATCATCTCTCTGACTCCTAGATAAAAAGATATGGACATTCAAAGATCGACATATCAGATAGTGCCTCGTCATCTTGACCTACCATGTGGCGATCCCAAGTCAAACACTTCACCACCACATGGTAGAGATACCTTAGTTGCCGACTTTTTCATATCAAGTCACACATAATCCCTTCTATATAGCCCACATTGACCAACCTATCACGTATAAACAATACATGAAACATACGCAGGTGTGGGCCCTTTATAGCCATGTCACCCCTAGGGAATAAATATTGGCGGTATTAATAGTGTTTCCCACTGGAATTATTGGGGACAACCATCCGGGATATGTGGCAATGTACACCCTACAACAAACCTAGCCACCCTCTTGAATTTTATGCAAAAACAAGCATGTAACAACGTACTATACCCTACCAAACGAGCCTCACACACCAAGTCACCCCAGGGATTGAATCTCGTGAGTTATACCTTGCTCCTCGTCCAAAATATCTAGGATCTAGGGTTTAGGGTGATGTCAGCGACCCTAATTATTAGGGTGACATCATCCCTCACCATGCCCTTCGCATCATGTGTCATGTAATTGTGAGTCCCAACACTGAGGTTTCCTGACATCGCACAATCCACATAAAGTCATGTTATAAGATAGGGCTTGCAATTTGATTTATTTTCCATCATTTAAGCCATGCCCATGCAACACAGCTAGTTAGCAACCCCACCAATGCACGTCCTTCCGGGGATAAAATCCTAGGATTTTCCCTTGGGACTCCCTTTTAAACCTCCGGGGAGAATGTTCTGAGGATTATCCAATAACAATTAAGTGTTAAACTCTCAATTCCCTGAATTTCTCCTTGTTTAGGCACTCATTATCATTCCTGGTCATGGGGTATAAGAGGTTTAAACCATTTCCTTCTGAATTCATGTGCTTTGGAATTAAGAATTCCAACCGTACGCCTTGTAATTGTTAAAGCACATATAAGGGTCTTCGTTGAGGCCTCTGACTCATGGTCTGTAGATATTCAAAGATATGATCAAGCTTATTTGGGCTATCCCTTATGAGCTTTGCAAGATCTTTACCCAACTTGGCTTGTAGATTGTAGGCATATATATATATATATATATATATATATATCATAGAGAGAGAGAGAGAGAGAGAGAGAGAGAGAGAATTGCTAAACCTCCTGAGCTTACAATTTATAGACCAAAGCCTACTGGACACATATTTTTCATATGATCATGCAATTAATTAATAAAGGTTGTCTACCTCTTCATACACAAGCCATTTAGACCAATTTCTAGACTCGGGATATATATAAGAATAAATCATTCCCTAAGGAAAACATTTAGAAGAAATTCTACACAAGTATTCACATTCCTTATTGTTAACATGAGAAATTTATCAACATAGTGATCATATATACCAACAAGTCAATGCAAGTAATTATTCATTAACATAGATTCCCATCTCTTCATGCTCAGTTTGTCTTAGGTTAGTTTCAATCTCAAACATATCCATGATAAATGAACCATTTCTCAAATATTAACACAAGATATTGATATTCCTTACTCGTGTAGAAAACATCACTCTTCAACATTATCAAGACATTATTTCAACACAATAAATAGAGATATGATAACCACAAGCACAAATACATAATAAAATACTTATCTTATGAGTTATCTATCAATTTAGAGTGGGACTCTAACTCTCCACCCAACCGTAGACAAGCTACAACCACATTTACTTGTAGTTGTCACCCTCAAGCTAGATTCCAGTTCTTGAGGTGGAGTGATTTTGAGAGGAAACTTACCAATATTGGAAACTGAAACAAGATGTCACAATGTCATTCTACCTTCATCCACCAGCTATACAAGCTTCCACGTAGCCCTCCATACTTTACAAACGTGATTAATATCCATTCCATGATTCCATAATACAAAGAGTCTCGGCTCACTTTCAAGAGAAGAGAGTCCAAATCAAGGGGAGGATCATCATTGGATAAAGCTAATTATGGGTAAATAGATCACCTATATATGTAATTTGTCAAAAATTCCAGCACCAAATCTTCATTCCCAAGGCAAATCTTGGAGGTTAATCAACCCTCACAAGTACTTGAGTGTCTCTTCCCTGTCCAGTAGGTTCGTTAATCCACAAGCTTCTAATGGGTTCTTCAGCCTTCAGGAAAGCCATTGTTCTCTATAATTCTTTCAACCAGTAAACCTCTTTCAAGGTTCCTTAGTTGGTTCACCTCATCCATAGCTCAATTTTGTGATTCTAATCGTCACTCTCCCTCACGCCTTTGGTCATTGGAGGAAATTTATCTTTTTTTTTAGTCAGTGCTCACCACTATTTTTTTGTTCTAATTCACATGCATTCAAAGAGTGGGTTATCTCTTCAATGTATATGCATTTTGAATTCATTCTTCACCCCCCACAATGCGGACTTGTTTCTCATGCCCTTAACATACCAATTGTCTATCTTTTTCCAAGGCTCCACACAGTCAACCTCCTTGAACAATGCAACCCATTCTTGTCCTTTAATTTCTTTTTCCTATTTGTTTGTTGTTAGGGCCAAAGGACACAAGCGCCTACCCTTGTATTTTTAGCTAAATTTATTTAAAAATAATCCCATTAAACTTCTCAACCAACCATGGTTGATACATTACAAATCACCAATTCCTCAAGCAATCTCCCTCCCCAAGCAACTGGAAACAGTGTCCCTTTCTATCATCCCTTTTTAAATAAGTTGAATTATTTACAATGAGGGGATATTAACAAGGGTTTGTCACACAAAACCACTAAGCCTACTATTCAAAATATAAAAACCAAACTAAAAGTAATGGAGCTAAAAGTTGAAGCATCTGAGGATAAGAACCCTAACTCAATTTTCTTCTCAGATACCACTTTCAGTAATCAAACTGCAAGAACCGTGTCATGGGAGGAGATGCATGATTTTTTTTTTTAATAATATTTTCAATGCCTTAATTTTGGGGAC
Organism: Pinus albicaulis; assembly: GCA_034641835.2. Classification (NCBI taxonomy): domain Eukaryota; kingdom Viridiplantae; phylum Streptophyta; class Pinopsida; order Pinales; family Pinaceae; genus Pinus; species Pinus albicaulis. The sequence continues at coordinate 4,516 of JAXQQM020089137.1, read as the reverse complement.
AAAGTTTTGACATGTTTTGACCAAATCGGACTGACGAGGATTTGTTGAGAAACCAGTCGAGGAAAGAGAATGAATCTGTTGTGATCTGCTAGTTATGGAAGGTTGACCAGGGAAGGTAGGGACACATGCAGTCAAAACCGAGCCGAAACAACCAAGGAAGCAGTCGCAACCGAGCAACAAAAGTAACTGAGAAGGAAAATGTGGGGCATCCAAGGAATTAAACAACATTTCAAGTAAGCAGAGTGCATAAAAACTGAAGGAAAAGGAAAAACGGGGGGGGAGATCTTGTGTACCGAATGTTGTCATCGAGCCTAATGAGCATAGCATAGTTCTATGTTTTCATAATCCCAAGTTACTTTATGTTCCCGCTTTCCTGGTTCTATTGAAAAGGCCTCAAAGCCTTAATATTATTATGTACTGATGGTTGAAGCTAATGGAAGAGAATTGTGGGAATGTTTGTGGACTTACATGTGTTGATTTTATCGAAATATTTTAAATTTGTTATTATGAATGCATGTTTATACTCTATGCTCCTTTGAATGCTTTGTTTATTCTATTATGTGACAAATATACACATGATGTTGTATTTCTAAGTTAAATGGAATGTTAGTCTTTGTCTAACCTCTCCCTATGCTTGGTTCTGATCCCTTAACCAAGTAAAGTCACGACACACCTCGAGTGAGATGTCGTATTCTCGTTGAGTAAGGTGAAAATGTTGGCGTTACACTAGACTACAGCGGACCCTTTTTTGGCCCCTGAGCTAGAACCCAAGGTCTCTACCCTTCCATATTCTTTCACCAACAAATGGTTCCATTGTCGGGACCTAAAATTTCTTAGAGGGATATGAAACATGGTGTTGAGAATTTTTAAGAAATATTTGTAAGATTGGTGGCATGAATAAGTAGAGTGATTTAACTCCCAACAAGCGCGGCTCCATCACTGAAGTGTGAAAAGGGTGAAGGAAGAAATATTTTACGTGGAGCCTACAAGCGATCAGTACGAGATATTCTAGTGCACGTTCCCAGAGGACCTCTACAACTGATTGTGAAGGTTTCAGATAGAAGAAAATATTGGCAGAAAAATTTGATCTCCTCATACCTGTACTGAGTTTTACCTCGTTGAATTGCACCAGCTCGATACAGACCTAACTCGGGTTATCGACTTCTGGGTGCAAACCACTCTAGAAGGGTATATTATTGAGTTTGCTACAAAGGGCCATCTATCCTTTTCTAAGGTTTAGGTCATGTTCAAGTCAAGGTCATGGGGAATATTCTTAAAGGAGATCTCATTGTGGATTAAATTTTTAATGGTAGATGATAACTTGTTAGTGTTCCAGAGCCCACCCATGGCAACTTAAATCCCTCGTAATAGGGGAATGATATAAGGGGAGGAATGATACATTGTTGTGAGCTATGAAAATTTGGATAGATGGACGCGGATGACTTTTGAAAGGCTAGAGATCTGATGGCACAAAAAATATTGCAGGCAGTTGAGGAATGGTAGGAGAAATCTTTGCAGGATATTTATAGAAGACAAAGGGATCTACACCAAGCAGGAGCAGTGTTAAGCAATCTGGAAGTACGAGAAGGAGGAGGAAGTTGACTAAAGTTTCGGAATAAGGGAGATGAAGATAGAGTGAAGCCTAGTCCAGCAGGAGAGGTTGGGACCACCATGGTGACTGAATTTGAAATAAGCAGTAGAAATTTCCCCCCACTAGAAAATATGGAGAAGCAAGATGGATCGGGCCCTACAAGCCAAAAGGAGGGCCCAGACAATGACATTCACTTCACAATGAGAATATTGTTTTGTGAGGATGATGCGTCTCCAGAGAATAGTGATTCATTGCCCAGTAGTTCAGGTAGCACTTCCCTCGACCTTCCCCTGGTACTTTACCATAGTCCTGGTCAGTTTCTATATAAATTAGTTAAAGTTATAAAGGTCCAAAAAGTACATAATAACTATAAGGTTGGTACCTATAGCGGTAGAAATAGTAGTTGTAGTTCAGGTCTCCAAGGATCATCACAACCCAGTTCCCAAGGATTTATACTCGTCTCGCCATTTCAATTGTGTATGGATGGTAACATGGTGGGATCCTTTACCAGATATATTGATTTCTGTGGGAGAGGGAATGAGGATGTTAAAAAAGAATCATATATTTGTGAGGTTATCTAGAGGGCTTGAGAAACTCCAGATGCCACGAAGTTGATTGAATTCCAGACCACTCTTCAAGAAAGAGCATTGAGATTGTTCATTAAGTGGTCCACGTTACAACATAATTTGATGATAGATAAAGTTTGATGGGAGTTTGTTCAAGAGTTTAAACTTTCGCAAACTAGCCAACAAGGGCTATCTGAAATGTGGGAAATCATCAAGTAGAAGGAAGGAGAAAAAACCTGGGAGATTATGCAAATATTCAAGGATGTTATTGGCAAGTTGAGCTACCCTATTGATCACAATCATCAACGTGAATAGTTCATTAAAGTGGTGCTGCCACTTACACGCATGTCACTGACTCAAAAAAAATTGATAGTTTGCAAGGCACAATAAAGAATAAACCCAAATTGAGGCCATGGCAGGATACCCACATGAACAACGAGGAACGGTCTCCCATGACCCCACCCTCATAGCACTGCAACATCAGATCGCATATTTGAAAGAGAAGTTGAGGGACATGAAATTGCACATGTGGTGTACCAACTGCCATATTGAGGGGAATCACACCATGGAGTGCCCAAGACTGCGGGGCTCGAGCACTCCCCCCATACCGACAGGGCCATCCACATATTTTCCCGTTGTCATAGTTACGCAGATTGGTACGCAAGTTTTATATTCAGAGAAAACACAATTCCATGCCTTTCCTAATAATCAGGGTACAACTCCAAACGAATAATATGAAATCTACAAAACATACAAAAATCTCCCTCGCCTTTGTCCAATCATACATAAGTATTAAAATGTTCCAAACAAAATTTTCGGTGATTTTTGTGGCTCACCAACTCACCACACTGATAAGTGTAGAGCAATAGATTCCCTAGATGACTGATTGGATCATTTTGGCTACAGGATCAATGAGGCTCCTCAAGGACAAGGAGGAGGAGGGACAAGGGGAGGCGGAACATGAGGCAAAGGTCTCATCCATTGCTACAATTGTGATCAGGAGGGGCATGTTGCAAGAGATTGACCGCTACCCAAAATATCTTAGTGCTCTCAGTGCAGGTTTAATACGCATGCAACAGAGGATTGCTTAGAGCTAATCACCATATGGGAGGAGTGAAATCGTTAAAGGGGAGAAATTTTGATTAATGCATAACCAACAGAACTCAAACCAACTCGCCTCTCAAACATTAACATAGTCACCCGGGGAGGAAAGAATACCACAGCCGACTTTGCAGTCCTTGAACAACCAAGGATCATGAAGCTTGCCTCACCAAAGCACTCATAAGATCCCAGCTAGTAGAAGAATTACTACAAAGATGCCATGAAGATCTTCAACAAGTTGATTCCAACTGATGAACCCCAAGGAGCACAACTAGAATCTTTGAAGGCCAGAAGCCCGAAACTGTCGCAAACCAATTCCCAACCTATAGTAGAATGTTTTAGGATATTTTTTCACATCATGAAAGACAAAAAAAACTCTAGGACAGTTGTGGAAACGTCTTAAAGATGTTTTCAAGGAAGGGGAGCTCTTGGAAGGGATCATTTCTTCCAATTTTCTTGAAAGGCATTCTAGATGGGTGCAAAGGAATAAGAAGAGAACAGGGAGGGAATTTCGGGTTGATGCCCCTATTGCAAGATTCTAGATCAAGGATACGATGTTAGACTCGGATTCATATGTGAATCTTATAACAATAAAAAAATTGGGCATCCATGGGAAGGCCCAAGTTTCCGTTCTCTTTGATTCATTTATGTATGGCGAATCAATATTGTATCCTCCTAGTTGGGCGCCTAGAAGATGTAGAAATTGACATAGCAGGGGTAATAGACTAGGCCTTTGAAAAATATGTAGTGATTAATCTCAAGAGAGAAATTATGACATTTGAATTGATTGGATTTAGGGTGATCCAATGCCTGGATCCTTATCAAGGGCCTAAATTCACCGAGCCGGAGGACGATAGAGAAGAACCTGAATTACTAGACCAGTTATACCAACTCATAGCAGGGAAAAGGGAAGATTACATCAATCCTACGACAAGAGGGTTGATCAGCTGGAGAAGCATTCAGAGCTCAAAAGTTGGATTTGAAGCTGTGTGGGAGGACTGAAAGCAAGGCAGAAATGATAACAACACCAGGCAATGTGCAACGATCCACCGTATCCACTGGGTTGGCACCAAGGTATGAGAAGTTCCTATTTTTAATGGTATGGGTTATGTTACCGCTTTTATCAATGAAGTTGATTCAAGCATTTTGGAAGTACATATATTTCCCTTGTTAGATTTCGCCCTCCAAGCAATGCCTACAAGGTGGTGGGGTCCTCACCACAACCATATCAAAGAGTGGTAATTGGCCAAGTCCACAT
>JAXQQM020069121.1:0-78907 GCA_034641835.2 Pinus albicaulis | reverse complement strand
TTTGTATACTTGATGGTTCAGTGATGCAGCAGATGATATCGGTGATTCTCGGGTGTGTGTGAGATGTCTCAGCCCTCATGAGGGGGTGGCCCTACAGGTAGCCCCCCACATGCCCATATGACCTCTTCATTACAACCTTTGATGCAACTCCATATATTTGATGATGTCGGCCTTAGCCACTTGCAGCGCCTTTTTTTTGCATGTATCAGTTAGATTTTCAGAGCCCTTTCCTGTTTATAGGGGCATCTGGGTTGTATTTATATCTCATGTACTCAGATATTATTGTACAAGTCATAGCTGTTATCCCAGACACAATATGTATGTGGGATTCATTATCATGTTGTTTATCTGGCTCATGTTTATGCTAGCATGTACTATATTGTCCAGTCCTTTGTTTATTGGACACCTTATTCTTTGTACTTTGTCTCGGCGGGTATAGGTATGCCTCCCCCACCACCTATAGCACAGGTACTCACTCATAAAAGAGACTTGTCGCACGTGTAAGTCTCACCTTCTCAAGGTCTAGTCCTTTCAGCACTTTGGTCTACCTTATAATTCTCTCTCTTTGACTTCCCCTTCGGTGTGTAGTGATTGAATTCTTACAACGTAATTTAGTCATACGATTAGCTCCTAACGCTCGCACGTTGGGGGGCAATCCGTTACACCATTTTTTGGTAATGTAACCTATTGTTATTAGATGGACCCAAGTACACCATGTAAGACCAATTTTACCCTAAGTAAAATTGCATTCAATATGAAAAATAACTTAGTAAACCACCTTTATTAAGTTGTTTATGGTCTAAACATGATCTGAAAATGTAACTTGTTAGATCTATTCCATAGATTGGCTGTAGGGGCATTTACTGGATATGTCACCTTTGATAAAAGGATGAGATACAGATGCTACCTGGCCCTTTAAAGACTCTATCTTTAGAACTTGTAGAAGTTAACACTCATGATATGAAAATGAAACTACTTGTATTTGCTGTTCAAGGTATTCATTTCCATAAAATTATATGTGCAAATTGTTATTCATGTCTTGCAATTAAAACAAAGTGTTTTTGGTAAATTTCTGAGTCTCATGTGTGAAGGAGTGTTATTTCTTTTTACTATTTAACTTATTAAATCTTAAAAACACAGCAAGATAAAATAACATAATATAACACAGTAGCTGATGAGGCAATTCACCCCTCCTGGGCTACATTTTCCGGGTCCAGGGCCCCCAAATGGGCATGTACTTGCTCTTATTAGATGCTCAAATTGGTTATACAATGATAAGAAAACCTAAACAGGAAAAATAAGCTATGGAAATGAGTTCAGAACACAGGAAAATGTAAATATTGGCTTTTTTTCACCTCCAATGGTTAACCATAGCCCAATACAGCTCCAACACTCCCTAGGCCCTAATGGCTCTCCAGGATTATTTTCTGAAAAAGTAGTTGAATATCAGCTCTGTTGACTCTAAAACCTGTGCCATCGGCTCTTTAATGTTCAAAATACCTGAAATCAAAAAACATTTCGCTCCAAAATGTTTTGTCTAGTGAAAGTTATGCCCAACTATAGTTTTGTCCAGGTTGGCCTAAGGAAACTCTACCAAAACTAGAAAGATTGCAGATAACTCCACTAAAAAGGCGAACTGCCTGATTTGGCAGAACCACGCGTTCAAATTGGCAGAACATTCAATTTAACTGGCAGTGTTATGGCGCGTTCACATGCGGAGGTTTCAGAGGTTAACTGATCGCGTTCACTGCTAACTGCTCGCTCTCGTTCAGAACTGACCCATGTTCGGCTCCAACCGCATTCACTGCTAACTGCCCTCGTTCAACTCCAACTCATTCGTTCAAAACTGACCAGGGTCCATTCAATGCTGACCAGGGTCTGTTCACTGCTGACCTGCCATTGCATTCATGACCAACCAGGGTCCATTCACTGCAGGCCAGGTTCACGTTTACTCCTGAACAAGTTCATGTTCACTCCTGAATAGGTTCACATTCACTCTTGACCAGGTTCACGGTTTGATACCACCCGCGGGTGACCCGTGCTCAACCGGGTCGGGTCGGGTCAGGTTGGCCCAAATGACCCAACTTTTTTTAAAACTTCAAATTTTTTTTACACATTGAACCATTAGGCCTGGGGCCATGTGGCAGCCTCCAAGCAGGCCACGTGGCACCCACTGATAGGCCATCCATTTTTTTAATAAAAAATGAAAATTTTCCATAGAAAATACTTTTCTGAATATGCCATTTTTTTCCTTCCAAAGTGTTTTTTTGAAGGTTATTAGGAAAAAATAAAACTTGAATATCTTCCACATCCGAAATCGGATTTGAGTGCTGTTTTTGGTGTTAGGATAGTAATGATGAACACTATCCAGTCGATCAATTTATTACCAGTTCTGATCAGTTCCAAATTTGAGAAATTTTTTCACTTAGGACATGAACACCTGATCACACCTCCCAAATGGAAAGCTTTTGGACCCACAAAAGCTCTCTGATTAAAAAAAATGAAGATGGGGAGACTGATTCTCCACTCTTCCAACCTTGAACCACTGAAATCTTCCTGACTTCATCAAATTGAGCTTCTCATAAAACGATAAATTGTTCCTTGAATTCATTGACTGACCGTTGCTAAAATTGACTAAGTCATAATGCAAATTTTTGACATTTGCTGAACAACAACTATATTTTGTAGAATACATATTGTTTCTACAATGGTCAAACTTCAAAGAAGACTAAGCATAAGATTCACCTTGCCAACTGTACACATGGCGAATTTTTGTCGAATGAGCCATGTACTTGTGCTGAATCCCGACCAAGTTTTCTCGCCATACCAATCTACCATTCTGAAACCAGCAATGTCCCTTGCTGAAATCTGTGCCCTCTTTTCTTGCATTCCTTTCCATCTAATGGAATCTTGCACTGCTTTTCACCGACACTTCGTTCTTTGCACCGATCAACACCAGAGGTACCTTGTGCAACATATTGTCATCTTCTTTCAAAGACGAACTGTTATCAGACTGAAACATACCATCATTTATATCAGAAATATCATGAAAAGGAAAATGTACAAAATCTTGTTTTTTAACCATTAACAAAGTCAGATTTTGACTTTCATTAACTAGCCTTTTTAATTGCCTTGCATGGACTAAAGAAGATTCTAGCTTTTTCTTATGTGCTCTCACAATGTACTCTTTTCCATCCTTGAACAAGTGATACTTATTCTCATGGCGATGGAAGATTGAATTTCTATCATATAAATATGGACTACCCAACACAACACCTGTAATCTCAAGCAGTACTACATCCAGTTCAACCCAATCAACATAATGAGCTGTTATGGGGAAGTGCAAGATGCACTTTCTTGAGACTTGTAATTTTTCATCCTTGCATATCCACCCAAGTGGATAAGGCTTTGGATGAGGAGTTGTCTCCAGTTTCATCTATTTGACCAAGTCTTCTGAGATGATATTAGCTTGAGACCCACTATCAAAAAGTGTGTCTATCTTTGTGTGGTTTGATATTATCCTCACATGAAATAGCTCTATCCTCCTCTTTTCATTTTGAGTTTCTTTGTGACGGTTTAATGTGCTAGAACTGGGATTTGTTTCTTGTACATCCTCTTTCCCCTTTATGTTCTTCAATACCATGGTGATACTTTTAGTCTCATCACCCGATTCAGACCCTAAGTCCTGTTCAACAGTTGCAACAATTTTTCCCTTTTCTTTGGTTTTGTCTTTGTTTTTATATTTCTATGGTTTCAGCTCCGAATGAAGCTTCCAACAATGGTCTTCATCGTGGCTTGTTTTTGAACAGTTATTGCAAAATAATTTCCCTTTTTCCTTTCTAGAGTTTGCAATTATTTTTCTTCCTTTGCCTTTAAAATCACTACCCTCATTCACATCAAAAGTGTTTTTCCCTCTAGCCTCTAAATGTGTAGCTTGTACACAAACTTCGTCTAGACTAGTAGGATTGAACATAAGAATAGTATGTATAAGGTAATTATGAAAACCACCTATATATTTAAGCAAATTATCTTGACTTTTTAAGTCTACTCCTAACAAGAGTGCTCTTCTCCTAAACTCTTGAGTGTATTCTTGAACACTTTGTCCTTTAAGCTATCTAAAGTTTTTCCAATTCATTATAGCCTTTTGAAGATGAGCAAGAGGATAAAATTGCTTCTTGATTGCAGTAATAAATTTAGTCCATGATAGTGTAATCTTATCATGTTTCTTGATTTCCTCCTTGGTCTTGGATTCCCACCATACCAAAGCTGCTCCATCCATTCTCAGCGAGGCTAGTTGTATCTTTGTGTCATCATCATAAAGGTTTTGAATCCTTAAATAAACTTCCAATTGTATGATCCAATTGTCTAGTTTCTCTACATTAACTTCACCATTAAACATGGGCAATTCAAATTTGACATCAAGCTTTAGAAAAGGATTTTTACCAGTGGTTTTTGACCTATGTGATTGATTTACCGAAGTCGAGGAAAATGATGCCGAGGAAGAGGATGACGATGGAGATGGTGGATTGCCATTTCCTCCATTCCCTTTCTTTGAGTGATCATTACCCTTCTTTCCTCCTGATGAATCCTCTCTTTCTTTTTGGTTTTTAGACCCTTATCCAACAATCCTATCATTTCTTTCTTGATAGAGGATCCTTACCATTTCAGTCATATCCAAGAAAGCTTTCTGAAATACCCTTTCTTCCTCCTTGGGATCCATCTCTTCAGGAGCTTCTCCTTCTCTTGAATACATTCTTGTAGCTACTTCTAGGGCTCTTGGAGGTGGTTCTCTAACCCTTCTTGGTTGTGGATTAGTTTGTGCACTAACCAAGTTTCCTTCACCTCTCTTGAGTTTTAACCTAGTCAGCATCAAAACTTGCAAAAAAATGACTTAATCTTTGCACAAAAAAAATTCTGAGTAAAAACTCTAGCTCTAAACCATAGCTATGATACCAACTGATCTAAAAATGTAACTTCTTAGATATGTTCTAGAGATTGACTGTAGGGGCATTTACTGGATATGTCACCTTTGATAAAAGGATGAGATCCAGAGGCTTCCTGGCCATTCATAGACTCTGTCTTTAGAACTTGTAGAAGTTAACACTCATGATCTGAAAATGAAACTACTTGTATTTGTTGTTCAAGGTATTCATTTCCATAAAATTATATGTGCAAACTATTATTCATGTCTTGCAATTGAAACAAAGTGTTTTTGGTAAATTTCTGAGTCTTATGTGTGAAGGAATGTTATTTATTTTTACTGTTTAACTTATTAAATCTGAAAAACACAGCAAGATAAAATCACATAATATAACAGAACAGCTGATGAGGTAGTTCACCCCTCCTGGGCTACATCTGCCAAGTCCAAGGCCCCCAAATGGGCATGTCCTTGCTCTTATTAGATGCTCAAATTGGTTATACAGTGATAAGAAAGCCTAAACAGGAAAAATAAGCAATGGAAATGAGTTCAGAACATAGAAAATAGTAAATATTGGCTTTTGTTTCACCTCCAATGGTTAACCATAGCCCAATACAACTCCAACACTCCCTAGGCCCTAATGGCTCTCCAGGCTTCTCTGCTGAAAAATTACCTGAAGATTAGCTCTGTTGACTCTACAACCTATGCCATTGGCTTTGGAATTCTCAAAATACCCAAAATCAAAAAACAATTCGCTCCAAAAGGTTTTGTCTAGTGAAATTTATGCCCAACTAAAGTTTTGTCCAGGTTGGCCTAAGGAAACTCCGCCAAAAATGGAAAGACTGCAGATAAATCCACTAAAAAGGTGGACTGTCTGATCTGGCAGAACCGCGCATTCAAATTGGCAGAACATTTAATTTAACTGGTAAAGTTATGGTGAGTTCACATGCGGAGGTTTCAGAGGTTAACTAATCGCGTTCATTGCTAACTGCCCGCTCTCGTTCAGAACTAACCCACGTTCAGCTCCAACCGCGTTCACTGCTAACCACCGTCGTTCAGCTCCGACCCGTCCATTCAAAACTAACCAGGGTCCGTTCACTGCTGACTAGGGTCCGTTCACTGCTGACCCGCCATTGCGTTCACAACCAACCAGGGTCCGTTCACTGCTGACCAGGTTCACGTTTACTCCTGACCAGGTTGACGTTCACTCTTGACTAAGCTCACGGGTCGACACCACCCACGGGTGACCCGTGCCCAATCGAGTCGGGTCAGGTCGGGTTGGCCCAAATGACCCAAATTTTTTTAAAACTTCAAATTTTTTTTACACATTGAACCATTAGGCCTGGGGCCACGTGGCAGCCTCTGGGCAGGCTAGGTGGCACCCAATGATAGGCCATCCATTTTTTTAATAAAAAATAAAATTTTTCCATAGAAAATAATTTTTTGAATATGCCATTTTTTTCATTTCAAAGTGTTGTTTTGAAGGTTACTACGCAAAATCAAAACTTGAATATCTTCCGCATCCGACATCAGATTTGAGTGTCGTTTGTGGTGTTAAGATTTTAATGATGAACACTATCCGGTCAATCAATTTATTACTAGTTCTGAGCAGTTCCAAATTTGAGCATTTTTTTCACTTAGAACATGAACACCTGATCACACCTCCCAAATGGGAAGCTTTTGGATCCACAAAAGCTCTCTGATTACAGAAAATGAAGATGGGGAGACTGATTCTCCACTCTTCCAACCTTGAACCATTGAAATCTTCCTGACTTCATCAAATTGAGCTTCTCATAAAACAATAAATTGTTCCTTGAATTCACTGACCGACCATTGCTAAAATTGACTGAGTCATAATGCAAATTTTTGACATTTGCTGAACAACAACTATATTTTGTAGAATACATATTGTTTCTACAATGGTCAAACTTCAAAGAATATTGAGCATAAGATTCACCTTGCCAACTGTACACATGGCGAATTTTTTCCGAATGAGCCATGTACTTGTGCCGAATCTCGACCAAGTTTTCTCACCATACCAATCTGCCATTCTGAAACAAAAAATGAACCTTGCTAAACTGTGTTCCCTCTTTTCTTGCATGCCTTTCCATCTCATGGAATCTTGCACCGCTTTGCACCGACACTTCGTTCTCTGCACCGATCAACACCAAAGGTACCTTGTGCAACATATTGTCACCTTCTTTTAAAGACGAATTGTTATCAGACTGAAACATACCATCATTTATATCAGCAATATCATGAAAAGGAAAATGTACAAAATATTTTTGTTTAACCATTAACAAATTCATATTTTGACTTGCATTAACTAGCCTTTTCAATTGCCTTTCATGGACTAAAAAAGATTCTAGATTTTTCTTATGTGCTCTCACAATGTACTCTTTTCCATCCTTGAACAAGTGATACTTATTCTCATGGCAATGGAAGATTGCCTTTCTATCATACAAATATGGACTACCCAACACAACACCTATAATGTCAAGCGGTACTAGATCCAGTTCAATCCAATCAACATAATGAGCTGTTATGGTGAAGTGCAAGATGCACTTTCTTGAGACTTGTAATTTTGCATCCTTGCATATCCACCCAAGTGGATAAGGCTTTAGATGTGGAGTTGTCTCAAGTTTCAGTTGTTTGACCAAGTCTTCTGAGATTAGATTAGCTTGAGACCCACTATCAAAAAGTGTGTCTATCTTTGTGTGGTTTGAGATTATCCTCACATGAAATAGCTCTATCCTCCTATTTTCATTTTGAGTTTCTTTGTGACAGTTTAATGTGCTAGAACTGGGATTTGTTTCTTGTACATCCTCTTTCCCCTTTATGTTCTTCAATACCATGGTGATACTTTTAGTCTCATCACCTAATTCAGACCCTAAGTCCTGTTCAACAGTTGCAACAATTTTTCCCTTTTATTTGGTTTTGCCTTTGTTTTTATATTTCTCTGGTTTCAACTTTGGATGAAGCTTCCAACAATGGTCTTCATCGTGGCTTGTTTTTGAACAGTTCTTGCAAAATAATTTCCCTTTTTCCTTTCTAGAGTTTGCAATTCTTTTTCTTCCTTTTCCTTTAAAATCACTACCTTCATTCACATCAAAAGTATTTTTCCCTCTAGCCTCTAAATGAGTAGCTTGTACACAAACTTCGTCTAGACTAGTAGGATTGAACATAAGGATAGTATGTATAAGATAATTATGCAAACCACCTATATATTTCAGCAAAGTATCTTGACTTTGTAAGTCTACTCCTAACAAGAGTGCTCTTCTCCTAAACTCTTGAGTGTATTCTTGAACATTTTGTCCTTTAAGCTGTCTAAAGTTTTTCTAATTCATTATAGCCTTTTGAAGATGAGAAAGAGGATAAAATTGCTTCTTGATTGCAGTAATAAATTCAGTTGATGATAGTGTAATATTACCATGTTTCTTTATTTCCTCCTTGGTCTTGGCTTCCCACCATACCAAAGCTGCTCCATCCATTCTCAGCGAGGCTAGTTGTATCTTGGTGTTGTCATCATGAAGGTTTTGAATCCTTAAATAAAATTCCAATTGTTTGATCCAATTATCTAGTTTCTCTACATTGACTTCACTGTTAAACATGGGAAATTCAAATTTGACATCAAGCTTTAGAAAAGTATTTTTACTAGTGGTTTTTGACTTATGTGATTGATTTACCCAAGTCGAGGAAGATGATAACGAGGAAGAGGATGACGATGGAGATGGTGGATCACCATTTATGTTGGGTATGTGTTATATTCTTTCCACGATTAGCCCCACATGCTGTACATTGCACCGGGCGCAGCAGGGGGGGTCACAAGGGGGGAGGCAGCCCCCACTGTTGGGGTCTGGGGCAGCGCCCCGGAAAAAATTGTTTTGGTGTGCGGACCCACTCATAGGCGGACCCACCCATGTTTTGTGCATGAGTTTGCACATGGTTTTGGGGTACGATGGTTTTCGGCCCCTGGTATTTTGTAGATCCGGTCAAGGGAACTACGGTTATGTTCTAATCCAGGGTTAATGGATTGGGATTTATGTATGCTTCGGCATGTATATATATGTGTTGTAACACTAAAAGGAATATAATGAAAAATCAAGCTGGTCGTCCCGATTTGGGATCCAGGGGAAAATCTCTGTGTTTATCTGTTTTCTGTTTTATGCTCTCGCTATTGTTTATTTTATGTTATAAGATTCGGTATTATTAAGATAATTTTTATTTCGAGTTAAAACCTACGTGGTATCAGGCTATTTTCAGCTTCGAGGGGACGTCTTTGCTGCTAAGGGTTTTTTTTTTTTTTTTGCTCGGGCCTGAGGTAGACCTTGTTCAGTGGGAGACCTGCGAGATCTATTCTTGCGGTGAAAGAAGATGGCGAGCGGCGGAAAGATAGAGATCGAGAAATTTAATGGTCAGAGTTTTGAGTTGTGGAAGCTCAAGATGGAGGATCTGCTAGTGGATAAAGATCAGTGGATCGCGGTAGATCCAAGTACTAAACCAACAACAATGTCAGATGAAGACTAGAAGAAACTGGATCGAAAGGCTAAGAGCACAATACAGTTGTGTTTCTTAGATTCAGTATTGTTGAATGTATCTGGGGAAGCTACGACGAAGAATTTGTGGGAAAAACTTGCGACTTTTTACCAATCTAAGTCTCTGGTGAATAAGTTGTTCCTGTGGAAAAAGTTGTATAACCTGAGGATGAAGGATGGAGACTCGGTGACAGAGCATCTAAAAGCCTTCAATACTATGGTAAGTCAGCTATCATCTGTTGATATTAAAATATTAGATGAAGATAAGTGAATCAGTTTGTTGTGTTTTGTACCAGATTCGTGGGACAGTCTGGTTATTGCAATAGGTAGCTTTACAACTACCTTGAATTTTGATGACATTATCTCAGCCTTGTTTTTGGAGGAAATGAGACGGAGAAATATGGAGGGCCAAAATGAAGATGCCTTATCTGTACGAGGAAGGTCCCAAAATAGAAACAAGAATAAGGTTTTGAGTGGGAGATCCAAATCTAGAGGGAGATCTAAATCTCCTGGAAAGTTTGTAAAGGTATGATGGAAATGTGGAAAGGAAGGGCACTACAAAAAGGACTGCAGATCTAAAGCTCCTTAGAAAGGAAAGGGATCTGATGATGCTCCTTTTGCAGAGGCAAAAACCATCTCGGATGAAGGTGGGGATGTGTATTTGGCTTCTTCTTCAAATACGCATGTAGATCATGAGTCATGGTTGATTGAATCAGGTGCATCCTTTCTCTTCACTCCCCATAGGGAGTGGTTCTGCGAGTATGAGAAATATGATGGTGATGTCTTCCTAGGGGATGATAGGAAGGTCAGAATCGTTGGACGTGGAAAGGTCAAGCTGAAGCTGCAAGGTGGAAGGATTATAACACTTCCTAGTGTTCTGCATATTCCTGCATTGGCTATAAATCTGATTTCTGTAAGCAAGATGGACGATGCAGGTGTAAAAACAGTGTTCGAGAAAGATGCCTGCAAGATGGTTCGAGGAGCACTAGTATTAATGCGGGGAGTTCGGACTGGTACTCTATACAAGCTACAAGGTAGCACTGTTATTGATGGGTGTAATAGTTATGTGGTTCCTGAAAGTGGAACGGAAAGCCTAGTTGTCTCTGGAGAAAAGACCATGTTATGGCATCAAAGGCTTGGACATATTGGAGAGAAGGGCCTTCGGATACTGGATAGAAATGGTATGGTATAAGGTATGACTAATTGCTCTCTGGATTTCGATTTCAGTGAACATTGTGTATATGGGAAGTAGAATCGGGTGAGTTTTCCTTCTGGTGCCAAGAGGGCGAACAAGATATTAGAACTTGTGCACAGTGATGCGTTTGGACTCGTGTCAGTTCCATCACTGGGAAATTCTATGTACTATGTTTCATTTATAGATGACTTCTCAAGGAATACATGGATATATTTATTGAGGAATAAATCTGAAGTCCTTGACATATTTAAATAATTTAAGGCTCTGGTGGAAAACCAGACAGAGAAGAAGATAAAGGCGCCGAGGACAGATAATGGTGGGGAGTTCTGCAAGAATGAATTTGAAGAGTTTTGTAAGAAGTGTGGTATAGCACGGCAGAAGGCTACTCCATACACACCTCAGCAAAATGGAGTTGCAAAAAGAATGAATAGAACGCTGATGGAAAAGGCAAGAAGCATGCTCAGTGGTACCGGGTTAGGACAAGAATTCTGGGCAGAGGCAGTGGAGACTGCATGTTACTTAGGTAACATATCACCTTCATCAAATTTGGAGGATAAGACTCCACATGAGGTATGAACTGGTAAGAAACCATCTCTTTCACATCTAAGGGTATTTGGATGTGATGCATATGTACATGTTCCAAAGGAGAAAAGGACCAAGTTGGATAATAAATCTGAAAGGTGCATCTTTATTGGGTATAAGGATGGTTTAAAGGGTTACAAGCTTTGGAACCAAGAAACAAGGAAGGTTGTGTACAGCCGAGATGTGGTGTTTAGAGAAGTGAAAGATGTTGTTAAACATGAAGTCCTACCAAAGGAACCTGAGAAGATAGAGGTTGAGCTAAAGGAGGATGAATCAGACTCTACAACAGAAGAAGACTCAGAGAGGAAAAGTACAAACTCCAGCTGTGAGAAGATCAACTCGAGAAAGAAGGCAACCAGAAAGGTATATTCTATCCGCTTTTTTTTCAGGTTTTTCCTTAACTATAACTGATGATGATCCTAGAACTATCATGGAGGCAGTAGATTCAGAGGATGGAAAACTCTAGAAGGAGGCCATGGTTGATGAAATGGCATCCTTGCACAAAAATGAGGCATGGGATCTGGTGGAGTTGTCGGTTGGAAGGAAGCCCATCGGGAGAAAATGGGTGTTTAAGAAGAAGATGAATGTAGAAGGCAAGGTGGAGAAATACAAAGCTCAGTTGGTAGCAAAAGGTTATTCCCAAGTGCCGGGAATTGATTTTGGTGATATTTTTTCTCCTGTTGCCAAAGTAACTTCTATTAGATTACTTTTATCTGTTGCTGCTGCATTTGATTTTGAGATAGAACAGATGGATGAAGACCTTTCCTTCTGAGGGGATCTAGAGGGGAATCCTTGAGTGACTTTGAGCTTTATGGTGAAGATGAAAAGAGCGGTGTCTGGAGTTAGGAAGAAGGATCTATATGGGTTAAAGCAGTCACAAGATGTGGTATGGGAAATTTGATACCTATATACGGGGACTTAAGCTAGAAACGAGAGGATCAGTTTATTTTAAATTAATTGGTGACCGTGTTATTTATACGGTCTTGTATGGATGATATGTTGTTGATTGGAAAAGACAAAGGTATCCAAAGATTTGAAAAAATAGTTGTTCTCCAGTCAGCATATGGGATCTTAATTGCTGCAAACTATATTTTGGGCATGGAAATTAAGAGAGATCGAGGGGAGAAGAGGAAGCTACAGGTTAAACCCCAGGAAGGTATGTAAGACTATGTTACGGTTATATATGTAGGGTAATGCTTAGGAATAGGTGAAGGTTCCTATTCATGTAGGTGTAAAGTTATCTTTTGAACAATTTCCCAAGACACAACAAGAGTAAGAGGACATGTCCCATGTTCCATATGCAAGTGCAGTCGGTAGCATGATGTATGCAATGAATGCATCTTAGACCGGACATTTACATGCGATTAAGATCTATTAATGGGTTGTATTAAACTTTGGAAGGCATTGGAGGACGAGTGAAGACGGGTTTTAGGACCTTTGCATTGGCACTAGTGATTATTTGTGCTACAGTGGGATTGGAAATAATGTTGGACATTTGTGGTTTTGTTATGCAGACTGGGCTGGAGATCTGGACCAAAGGAGATCTACAAGTGGGTATGTGTTTAGCCTATTTGGAGGTGCAGTCAGTTGGATGAGTAAAAGACAGTCTGTAGTGGCGCTTTCAACTACAAAGGAATAATACATAGCGGCCACCCATGCAAGCAAGGAAGCAATTTGGTTGCAGAGATTGTGTTCAAGTATGGGGTTGGTACAGAAAACTATAAGGGTAGACTGTGATAGCCAAAGTGCAATTTTTTTGGCTAAGAACCCTACTTAACATTCAAAGACAAAGCACATTGATGTTCAATATCACTTTGTTAGAGATATGGTTGAGGCTAAAAGGGTGTTGCTGGTAAAGGTGGACACTTTGAAGAATGTTGCAGATGCATTGACGAAGTCTGTGAGCACTCAGAAGTTCTCTTGGTGTAGAGAAACAATGGCTGTTGAAGAATTGGCCCAATGACTAAGCTCTCCTGTGGCCCCCTCTAGAAAGAAAACAACAAGTGGGAGAATGTTGGGTATGTGTTATATTATTTCCATGACTAGCCCCATGCGCTGTACGTTGCACCGGGCGCAGCAGGGGGGAGGTAGCGCCCCGGAATTTTTTTTTTTGGTGTGTGGACCCACTCATAGGCGGACCCACCCATGTTTTGTGCATGATTTTGCACATGGTTTTGGAGTACGATGGTTTTCATCCCCTGGTATTTTGTAGATCTGGTCAAGGGAACTACAGTTATGTTCTAATACAGGGTTAATGGATTAGGGTTTATGTATGCTTCGACATGTATATATATGTGTTGTAACACTAAAAGGAATATAATGAAAAATCAAGCTGGTCGTCCCAATTTGGGATCCAGGGGAAAATATCTATATTTATCTGTTTTATGTTTTATGCTCTCGCTATTGTTTATTTTCTGTTATAAGATTCGTGTGTAGATAATTTTTGTTAAGGGTTAAAACCTACAATTTCCTCCATTCCCTTTCTTTGAATGATCATTACCCTTATTTCCTCCTGATGAATCCTCTCCTTCTTTTTGGTTTTTAGACCCTTCTCCAACAATCCTGTCATTTCTTTCTTGATAGAGGATCCTTACCATTCAGTCATATCCAAGAAAGCTTTCCGAAATACCCTTTCTTCTTCATTGGAATCCATCTCTTCAGGAGCTTCTCCTTCTCTTGAAGACATGCTTGTAGCTGATTCTAGGGCTCTTGGAGGTGGTTCTCTAACCCTTCTTGGTTGTGGATTAGTTTGTGCACTAACCAAGTTTCCTTCACCTCTCTTGAGTTTTAACCTAGTCAGCATCAAAACTTGCAAAAAAATGACTTAATATTTGCACAAAACAAATGCTGAGTAAAAAATATAGCTCTAAACCATAGCTCTGATACCAACTGACTGAAAATGCAACTTCTTAGATCTGTTCCAGAGATTGAATGTAGGGGCATTTACCTGATATGTCACCTTTGATAAAAGGATGAGATCCAGAGGTTACCTGGCCCTTTACAGACTCTGTCTTTAGAACTTGTAGAAGTTAACACTCATGATCTGAAAATGAAACTACTTGTATTTGATGTTCAAGGTGTTCATTTCCATAAAATTATATGTGGAAACTGTTATTCATGTCTTGCAATTGAAACAAAGTGTTTTTGGTAAATTTGTAAGTCTTATGTGTGAAGGAATGTTATTTGTTTTTACTATTTAACTATTAAATCTGAAAAACACAGCAAGATAAAATCACATAATATAGCACAACAGTTGATGAGGTAGTTCACCCCTCCTGGGCTACATCTGCCAAGTCCAAGGCCCCCAAATGGGCATGTCCTTGCTCTTATTAGATGCTGAAATTGGTTATATAGTGATAAGAAAGCATAAACAGGAAAAATAAGCTGTGTAAATGAGTTCAAAACATAGAAAACAGTAAATATTGGCTTCACCTCCAATGGTTAATCATAGCCCAAACAACTTCAACACTCCCTAGGCCCTGATGGCTCTCTAGGCTTATCTGCTGAAAAATTACCTGAAGATCAGCTCTTTTGACTCTGTAACCTATGCCATTGGCTCTGGAATGCTCAAAATACCCAAAATCAAAAAACATTTCGCTCCAAAAGGTTTTGTCTAGTGAAATTTATGCCCAAATAAAGTTTTGTCCAGGTTGGCCTAAGGAAACTTCGCAAAAACTGGAAAGACTGGACTGCCTAATTTGGCGAAACCGCGCATTAGAATTGGCGGAACATTTAATTTAACTGGAAGTGTTATGGTGTGTTCACATGCGGAGGTTTCGGAGGTTAACTGACCACGTTCATTGCTAACCGCCCGCTCTCATTCAGAACTGGCCCACGTTTATCTCCAACCGCATTCACTGCTAACTGCCCTCATTCAGCTCCAACCCATCCATTCACAACTAACCAGGGTTCGTTTACTGCTGACCAGGGTCCGTTCATTGCTGACTCGTGTTGGGGCCCTTGTTTTGAAAAACTTGTTTTGAATATTTTGAATTTGGAATAACGGACAAATTTTGGGGTTCCGGAATGAGGGCACATGGCAGTCGCAACCAAGTCGCAACTACACCAAACAGCGGAGCTACTGATGTTGTGAGGGAACAAGCACATAGATAAGGAAAGCAGATGCATGAGGATATACAGCAGAAGACAGAAATCGGAACACACAGATAACAAGAGAGAACCTGGAAGCAGCTGAAGAAGAAAAAAAAGAGGAACTAACAGTTGCGGAAGCGAGTGAATAAATAGCAGTCACCCGGCTGAAAGAAGGAGGATTATGACAGAAGGAATACAGAGAGGCTGAAGGAGATCATGCATGATACCTCCGTATTTCCTAGGTTTCTCTATTCTCATTTCTGTTCTGCAAAGCATCTATACTCGACTTGTAAGCTCTCATTGCAAAAGCTATGTAACTATGGGGTTGGAAAAAGAGATTAATATAATTGCAGGTTTCCGTCTCATTATGTGATTCACATGCATACATGATGATTGGGATGATTTAAAATTTTATCTGCTTAATATCTGTATGGTTTCTTCATGTTCTTGTGTATATGATTCTGTCTATGCAATTGATACATTAACAATCCTGAGTTGCGGATCCGTCCCTTGCTATTGATCTATTCCCCTTCTGCATGTGGTTGTGGCACGCCTCGGGTGAGACTCTCTGCTCCCCGGAGTAGGGTGACAATGCCGGCGTGATCCTAGACTACAGCGGATTCCTTTATTGGCCACAACTCTTGAACCTGGGTCTTGCCCGCGAGACCTGATTCCTCGCCAACAAATGGTTCTGTTGCCAAGACCTGCATGTTATGAGGGGAACAAGATCATGGTATCGAGGGTTTTTGAAGGGGAGATACGACGATGGTGGGATAATCATCTCGACCAATTTATTTCTCAGCAAGTAGAGTTGACCAAACAAAAGGAGGCGGTGATCAAGGAGCTTGTCCTTTTCTCAGATTCAGCCAATGATACGTATGAAATCTTCTGGGGAAAATTCCCCAGTGATCTATACAATTGGTTATGGAGGTTACAGATGAAGGTGCCAAGAGATGGCTCGCGAAAGATAAACCGCAGGTGGATACATGGGGATCTAGTGGCTCTGCATCGGTTGAACACGGATTTGACTCGCGCAGTGGATTTTTTGGTAGAAACCACTTTGGATGGATATACTGTGGAGTTTGCTGTTGAGTTCTACCAATCCTTCTCGAAGGCTGAAGGCACCTTCCGCTCTGGGTTAAGAGGGAGGCTGCTCAAAGAGATTCCGTTGTGGATTAAGGCCCTGATGGTGGATGAAGGGTTGATGGAATTCCAAAAGGCGAGTATGGAAGCGTAAACCTCTGGTGCTGGGGGAAGGGATGAAGGGACAAATGCTATGTAGAATGTGAAGCAGGGAGTGGGGAATGGATGTTGAGGCTGCACGGAAGTTGAGGGAGCGACGTGCACATCGGCGGGCGCACATCGCTGATAGGTGGCAAAAAGGGTTATGCGGGATTTAAAATGACGGGAAGCAGAAAGGAAGAACCAGAAGGAGGCGCCTCAGAGGATAAGAATTATGGATGTGGATACCCAGGAAAGAGAAGGGACCGCTGTGGGAGTACGGCGGGTGCATGGGAACCCCGCTAAGTGAGAAAGGGAGACGGTGACTGACAAAGATGATGCAGGCATGCAGCCCAAAGAGAGTTCCGATGGTGACTGGTACATCGTGTTGCAGTGATTGTTTCAAGAGCGGAAGACATTCATTTCTCCAGGCAGCCCTGCTTCCAACACTCTGCATGGCAAGGATCCCTACCTTCCCCTGGTACTTTATCAACCTTTAAGTAATATTTTCGTTAAGTTACAAGCATTGAGTCAGTTGCACAGTAGTTCAGTATCGTTAGTGACATCCATTAACAACAGTGTTACTAGTAGTGTTGCATTCCCGAGTGGAACGGTTACGCAATCAGGACCAAGAGGATTTATCCTTGTAAACCTTCCGCAAGTAAATATGGCTGGGTCTTTCACCCGATATCCAAAGTTCTCTGGCCAGGGAAATGATGATGTAGAGCAACACTGGTATATGTGCGAAGCCATATAGCGGGTTCGGCAGACGCCAGACGCCGGGAAGTTAATAGAGTTTCAAACCATGCTCAGAGAGAGGGCTCTGCGATGGTTCATCAAATGGTCTGATGCTCATCCGAATCCGTCCATAGATGACGTTAAGCGGGATTTTTTCCGCGAATTCAAGCTTCCCCAGACAGACCAGCAGCGCCTATCCGAGCTCTAGGAAATCAAGCAGAAGGAAGGAGAGACTGCGTGGGAGCTGATGCGGTGATTCAAGGACGCGATCGAGAAACTTAGATACCCAATCGATCCAAACCATTAGAGGGACTGGTTCATCAAGGCTCTGCTTCCCTTGACGCGAACCCCCCTCACTCAGCAAAATATTGATAACTTGTAGGACGCTTTGGAGCAGGCCATGAAGATAGAGGCCATGGCAGGCTACCCTTAGGGGGGGGGGGTGCCCCCGCAGGATCCTTATTTGATAGGATTGCAACACCAGATCGCTAGCTTGACTGAAAAGCTCAAGGAGCTGCAGCCGGTGAGACCAGCTAGTCTGAACGTTTGGTGCACTCATTGCCTGGTCGAGGGCCACGTCACAACCGAGTGTCCCCGGTTGCGTGGCGTAGGGGTGGGACCCTCGGTCGCAGCAATCCAGGGGGGTCCACCTATGGGGGGTGGCGCGGTGATGAATCCGAAGGGGATATACCAGCCGCAACAGCCATATGCGGGGTTCCCACCTCAACCGAACGCAACCGCCGCGAAATACTGCGAGATTTGCAGGACAATGGGACATCCACCTCGGATGTGCCCAATCCTACAGAAGTAATCCACAATCCCAAAAAATGTATATTGTGATTTTTATGTTTCCATGACTCATAACACTGAGCAGTGCAGGGCTTTCGACGCACTTGCGGATCGATTGGACCGTCCCTCCTACAGGGTGAACAAGGCCCCCAGGGGAAGAGGCGGCGGCATACGTGGAGGCCGCACAGGAGGACGCGGTCTGGTGAAATGTTACAAATGTGACCAGGAGGGTCACGTAGCTAGGGAATGTCCCCTTCCCCGACGACCCTGGTGTTCCCAGTGCCGCGTGAATGCCCATGCAACAGAGGATTGTCCAGAACTCATCAAGAAGTGGGAAGAAGGGACACGACAGCGGGGCACGAATGTGGTAAACGTCGAGCCCCGTGAGACTGAACCTCAGGATAGGCTGAATGTAGCTATTATAACGAGAGGAGGCAAGAAAACGAGGGAGGATGCTCGCGGACAGGAGCCGGCACGAGTTGTCAGGCCGGCCTCCCCGAACCAGTTAATCCGGCCCGAGGCGCAACGGAAGTATTTCCAGGAGGCGGTGGAGGCCTTTGCTTAGTTGAGGGAAGTGGGAGGCTTGGAGGGGCTCCTGCCGACAAAGCCTGGGGCGCAGAGCACCGCAAGAAATCAGATTGAAGAATGGCTCCAGCTATTCCTCAAGATTGTTGACAACGCTGCGCTACGGCAGCAGCTGAATCTTACGTTGGAAGGAGCGCTGCAGGGGAGTACATAACTTGGGGAACAGATGAACGCATCCCCCCAATCAGTGTAGCGCATCAAGTAGAACAAGCGCCGCATGGGAAAAGAGTTCCAGCTTAACACGCAGGTTGCAGGTTTCCAAATTAGAGACACCATGTTGGACCTAGGGTCCGACGTCAACATCCTGCCAAGAAAAATGTGGGAGGCTCTTGGAAAGCCAAGACTGACCTATTCGCCCATCCAACTCAGGATGGCGAACCAGTACTGCATTCTACCGATCGGCCGACTTGAAGGTGTCGAGGTCGACATTGCGGGGGTGAAGACTTACACCGATTTTGAGGTTATTGATATTATGGTAGACAAGGATCCTTACCCTGCCTTGTTAGGCATCGATTGGGCTTTCGAGAATTACGCTATCATCAACCTCAAAAAGGAGCTGATGATCTTTGAAGATGGGGAGGTCCGAGTCACTCAGCCTCTCGACCCATATCAAGGCCTGAGGTATACCGAGACGGTGGATAACCGGGAGGATGCTCAGATGATGGACCACCTTTATCAGATGATTTCCAGAAAGCGGGAAGATTATATTGACCCGACTGCGATCGGATCTGTCAGTTGGTGGAGTGTCCAAAGCTTAGAGTTGGGCTCAGAACTCACGTGGGAAGATTGGCAGCAGGGGGGGTATGATACTACCACGCGGAGATGTGCTTCCATTGCCCGAGTCCGGTGGGTTGGGGCAGAGCTCTGAGGATATCCCACCCTGTCAAACATGCAAGCTATCAATACCTTTATTTCCAGAGTGGAAGACTTGGTCCCAGAAGGAAGTCGGGTACCACTTTTGGACGTGGCGTTGCAATCCACGTCGGCACGGTGGTGGAAAAATCACCGCAACTCTCTGTTGCGGTGTAATTGTGTGGCGGAAGCTTTGCAGGCACGCTTTAAAGACGACGAAGGACCTTACAGCATGCATAAGTACCATGGGACCTCCGATCCCAAAGCTCACCTAAAGACCTATGAGGAGCAGTGGCACAGTATCAGGTACCCTGAAGAGCTGTGGGTTCATCGGTTTGTCCACTCTTTAGACACCATTCCCCACGCATGGTACCTAGAAGAAGAACGGAAACGAGGGACCAGTTCCTGGCAGGAAGTTGCGAGCAAGTTTGTTCGGTGCTTTTCTTTTGAAGGAGAAACAGAGTTGGAGTCCTGGGCACTACAAGATATCAAGAAGGTACTGTTTCTATGCGACCCAGAGCCCGATGAGGCCGTGCTTGCATCATGGCCTGAGGCCAGGCGTGAACTAGCTTGCCAACGGATTGACGGCGACCCGGACGATGATATTCTGAAGGACCTCAGGCACCTATATTTTGAAGAGAAGGAAGGCGAGCGGAACATCAACGAAGACCCAACCACCGAAGGCATCCATTTACAGCCGCTGAAGACCAAAAAGATGAACATCGGTACGAAGGAGAAGCCTAAGTTGGCTACCGCAGGTGATTACTGGGACGAAGAGACGATAAAGGAAATTTTCAGCCTCCTCCAGGAATACGAAGACTTGTTCCCCTCATCTGTGGCAGATCTAAAGGGAATCAAGGGTGACCTGGGCGAAATGCGCATTGTGCTGAAACTAGATGCCAGGCTCGTAAAGCATCGACCCTATCGGCTGAACCCACGGGTCAAAGAAAAGGTCAAGATGGAGATTGACAAGATGCTGGCTGCAGGTCTCATCTTTCTAGTGGAAGAAGCAGAGTGGGTGAGTCCTATCGTTATTCAGAATAAGAAGGACAAGGTGGAGATACATGTCTGTGTCGATTACAGGAGCCTGAACAACGCCTGAATCCATGATCCGTTTCCCACTCCTTTTAGCGATGAAGTTTTGGATCATGTTGTGGGAAATGAAGCTTATTCCTTCACGGATGGTTTTTCGGGTTACCATCAGGTGTGCATTGCAGAAGAGGATAAGGTGAAGATGACATTCACCACTGAATGGGGATCGTTTGCATACCACATCATGCCGTTTGGCTTGAAAAACGCTCTGGCCGTGTTTTCTCGGATTGTCATTGCTGCTTTCCGGGAGTACATCCACAAGTTCCTGGAAGTCTACATGGACGACTGGACTGTCTACAATTTATTAAAGAAACACACCACCCTGTTGCGTATTATGTTTGATCGGTGCCGCGAGTTGCAGATTTCCTTGAACTTAAAGAAATGTATTTTTATCGTACCTTTCGGCATGCTGTTGGGACACGTGGTATGCAAGCAAGGGGTCTGCGTCGACCCCGCTAAGGTCGCAGTGATAGTCCACATGGAAGCCCTCGAAATAGTGAAGCAGTTGTGTGCACTTCTTGGGCACACCGGATATTACAGGCAGTTTATCCGAAATTTTGCAAGGATCACTGCCCCGTTAGAGAAGCTACTGCAGAAGTTCGAAGTCTTCCAGTGGACGGGGGAGTGTTGGCTGGCCCTTAACACTCTGAAGGAAAAGGTCGCGACAGTGCCTATTCTTGTTCACCCCAACTGGGATAAGCAATTCCATGTGCATATCGATGCGTCGAGTATTGCACTTGGGGCTGTATTGGTGCAACCCGAGGAGATGACAGTTGACCACCCCATCTACTTCGCCAGCCGCAAGTTGTCTAATGCAGAGAAGAGCTACACCACGACTGAACAGGAGGCACTGGTGATGGTTTATTCACTCCAGAAATTCCGCCACTATCTCCTAGGCGGCAAATTCAAGTTCTTCATGGACCACTCTGCCCTGAAATACTTGGTGAACAAGCCTGTTTTGGAAGGACGAATCTATCGCTGGCTTCTACTTTTCTAGGAATTCACGTTTGAAGTAATTGTCAAGCCCGGGAGGTTGAATGTAGGGCCCGATCATTTATCCAGGTTGGAGACAGGAGAGAATGATGGCTCGTTAGACGATCAGCTGCCAGACGTTGACCTCTTCCGAGTCGAGGCGGTCCCGGATTACTTGGCTGACATTGCCACTTATCTGACCATGGTGCAGTGCCCTCCGCACTACACCCCGCTCCAAAAATGCCACTTGGTCGTCCGCGCTGCCGAATACCAATTGATTGTTGGGCAGCTGTACAAACTGGGCCTCGACGAGGTTCTGCGCCAGTGCATACTTGACCACGAGCGCGACGCTGTGATGTGGGAATGCCACAACGGTGTTGCGGTAGGGCATGTTGGGGCCAAACCCACCACGAGGAAGGTACTCCAGGATGGCCTCTGGTGGCCGATTGTCCATGCAGACTGCAAGACATTTGTTAAGCGATGCGATGTTTGTCAGCGAACGAGGAGGCCCTCTCACAGAGACGAGCTCCCGTTACACCCAGTGCATGTGTTGTGGCCATTCGAGAAATGGGTTGTCGACTTTGTAGGTCCCATAGCCCTGGACGCTAGACACTCCAAGGCCCAATACATCATTACCACAACCGATTACCTCACCCGCTGGGCAGAGGCAGTGGCGGTACGAGACAGCACGACGGATACAGCGGCACGGTTTATCTTTGAGAATATCATCAGCAGGTTTGGCTGCCCTCGAAGTTTAACCAATGATCAAGGTACGCACTTCATTAATGACACAGTCAGGTCACTGTTGGACACATTTATGATTCAGCATCACAAAAGCAGCCCGTACTCTGTAGGATTGTCTATATTGGAATCATAAATTACCATAATTGGAAGTAACCTTGCCATAATCATTTTTCCATCATCCGCCATTACCTCAGCCGTCGCGTCCGCCCATTTCTCCATGGCACCGTCAGAAACTGTCAGAATATCCATTGGGACGCGATTGATCGCACGATTATCGCAGAAAAGAATGCCAGCAAGAATTAACTCGTTAGGGGGTCTCATCAACTCCACTCGTGCCAGGTGCTCACATAACTTGCATGGAAGCCAAAAGCACGAGAATGCCAGACCAATTTGAATTAGCAATTGTAGCAGCACCAGAGCATTTGGAGTCTCAGAACGCACAGCACCAAGAGAGAAGATCAAGGCAAATTCTATAGTTCTATCAGCACCGGGCCAACATGCCGAAGGCCGCCCCAGCCGTCACTGAACCAGAGCTTGACAGTAGGATTCACAATATCGAGTCCCTTGTCGGGAGATATGATAATGCAACCTTGATCGACGCCAACCTTTCAGACGCTGCCGAATTCCCAGCCCTCCATTGGCAGGGGTACATGGAGCACTATTACACCCTAGTCGGCAACCCCACCAGCCGAATGTTACCAGAGTTCAAGGGCCTTCAGCAATCGTCCCTGATGAAATTAAGAAATATTCCGGTCTATGGAACCACCGGACCGGCTCTGTAGTGCACACACTTCCTCCTCAACCGTATTCAGAATGGGTCCTTGTGGCTGAACAAGGAAATCCCCATTCATGCTGAGGATATTCATCTCCTCACAGGGCTTTCGTAGAATGGCGCTGACATATCAATTGCCTGCCAGAACTCCTCCAAGTGTACACGAAATTCGGGAGACATGGACTTCTATGTCAGATATGGCACCCGCCGGGGGGGGGGGGGAAAGGAGCCAAGATCGACCTCATTAACAAGCCTGAGATTATATTCGCCTATTACCTCATTTCCAGCAAGACAATGAGGCACTACACCAAGGGTGAATGCACTCTGGATACCATCTTCATTGCGGAGCACTGTGTCTAGGGCACCTGGTTGAATTGGTGTTCTTTCTTGTTAAAAGAACTGTTCGATGCGTGTGAAGAGAACTATAAGCGCGCTACTAGTTTTATTTATGGCTATTTGATCGTTGCTTTTGCCATGTCATTAAGATTCGGCTCCCAGCAGAGATTCCCGAGGGCCAACCCCTCACGATGAAGTTCACTCCGTGGAAGGTGTCGGCCGACCCCAGCACTAAACAGGTGAATGTAGAGGCGTTTCGGTCCTGGTACGGGCTAATGACAGACGTGGTGGCCAGTCAGCAATGGGTGCCCAGGAACCTGTTGGATGAATATAGCGAGCAAGTGTGGTTCGGGGTAAGTCACAAGCATACTTACCTCCGTCCCACTTGCGTGCCGAAGGACACATTTCGCATGACACCGTTGAAGTTCCAGCTGGACGATGCCACCTTCCACCGCGAAGTCTGTTTGTGGCCGGGAGTCACGAAGCACATCCGCGAAGGGATTCCCAGGTAAAAATTCGAGCGGATGTTGCCATCACACCAGCCTTCCGAGACGGATGCGGCAGCGGCGCCACAGGAACTCCCCAAACCGCTCATCCCCGTCATTTGGCACTTCAACACCCAGGTACGAAATTTCAATGTGGTGGCCTAGGTTATTTCTAGTGGTGCTGCTCCGTTTCCTTTATTTTCCGAGTTTTAGCTCACTCAATCCACTTCGCACCCTCGTACTGCTTCGCTCACCTCCCCCATCCCCACTATATTTTTTACCTCTGCTAGTCCAATCACGACCCCGATGGGGGAGAAAAGAAAACCTACGGATCAACCAGACGCCCCTCAAGCCAAGAGGGCCCGCACCGTCGAGGCAAATCCGGTGGTGGACCTCACTGCTGATGATCCACCACTGCCCCCAAGCACAGGAGTGATGATTCAAGAAGAACCCCTTATTGACCCATCCGAATTCATCAATATTCGCCTGCCACATCCCTCCACCACACCGTCCACTGCTCCATCTATCGTTCCTCCGCCTGCCACTTCATCCGCCCCATCTAATTCATCGGCTACTCTGTCAGACCCCATCATTCGGGAACTTTTGGGTGGGGACCGCAGGACCGAGGTCGACTCTAGTACTGTCGCAGTCATACCCCCAGTCAACCTAGAGGTAGAACCCCACCTTTCTCTTACTAATATATTTACACAGCAGACACACATCGTGACCAACTCTGCAGAGGCTCACCCTGAGCCAACGGTCCCTCCACAACCGAGCCACCTTGATCAGCAAGAACGGCCAGATCTAATATGGCTGACTCCACAAACCCAGAGACCACGCCACCATCCCCTCCCGAGCATTCCAATCGATCAGTTGCCAATGGGCAACCCTTTTAGGAAAGAATGCCGGAGCAGGGCACTTCTGGGACTGCCAACTTAGAGACCTGGGGTACAGCTTAGCTGTACTTATTTATTCAAAGGGCAGCCCTGCAAGCCGAAAAGCTTCATTTGGAGCTGCAGCAGCGGTGCGAGGAGTAGCACCTACAGATTATGGCGCTTACTGAACAGCGCGACCAGCTTACAACGGTGCAGGGATACCTGCAAGATCAGATAGCCACGGTCACTCAGGCGTTTTCAGACCTATGGCCCTCTGTAAAGGCTCATTATGCCCCACTGCCTACCGATATCGCGGAGAGAAGTGTCATCGTCCAGGCTTACCACATTCGGTCTGCAATCACTGGTCTACACAGGGAGAATCAGGAACTTCAAGCAGCGTTGGCTGCACGACCAGAGCTACCCGACCCTGAGACTGTATATTCTGAACAGGTTGCAGCTAAGCAGGATCAGGCCGCTCAAATGCAGGCCACCCTTAAATCTACAGCGCGCGAGGCTTACGACCTCCTAAAATGTCTGTAGGAGTGCTCACTAGCCCTTACAGTCAAAATGCAGCCCCTTTCCGCGCAGCTGCAGCAAATTTCAAGGGAAATTCAGGAGACCGCGGACCCCGAGCGGTTGGATCACTTATATGCCCAGGCGGACGAGCTCGAGGTCCAGATTCAGCAAACCGAGGCCAACTCAGCAATGGCCAAGAAAGTAATTCGGGAACTCCGTCCGCCCATTCAATCCAGTGCCAAATCAATACAACAGCTAGCCACCGAGGCCGAGATCAAGCTTAACACGATGTTCGGGGCTGCCCCGACGCACATAGAGGAGGCCGCTGCCACCAGGATCGCTGAAGAAACGGATTCACTAATGCAGGGGTGGCAGCAAGCTATGTCGGCCTTCACTAAACTTAGAGCTACAACGTTCCGTAGAGTCCCGGAGTTGGGGCCCTTGTTTGAGCAATCGCCTGAAGGTGCACAATGAGAACAGGAACAAGCTGAAGGCGCACAGCAGGAACGAGCGCAAGATGAAGGCACACAGGCCGAACAAGGCATGGGATCAAGCGGGGCAATGGAGGTAGAGACGGTCATTTGTGATTGACTCAGGGACGAGTCAAGAAACTATGGTCGGGGCCTGTTGGGGCCCTTGTTTTGAAAAACCTATTTTGAATTTGGAATAACAGACAGATTTTGGGGTTGCGGAACGAGGGCACATGGCAGCTGCAACCAAGTCGCAACTACACCAAACAATGGAGCTACCGATGTTGCGAGGGAACAGGCACATAGCCGAGGAAAGCAGATGCATGAGGATATACAACAGAAGACAGAAAGCGGAACACATAGATAACAAGAGAGAACCTGGAAGCAGCTGAAGAAGAACAAAAAGAGGAACTAACAGTTGTGGAAGCGGGTGAATAAATAGTAGTCACCCGGCTAAAAGAAGGAGGATTACGACAGAAGGAATACAGAGCGGCTAAAGGAGATCATGCATGATACCTCTGTAGTTCCTAGGTTTCTCTATTCTCATTTCTATTCTGCAAAGCATCTATACTCGACTTGTAAGCTCTCATTGTAGAAGCTATGTAACTATGGGGTTGGCAAAAGAGATTAATATAATTGCAGGTTGCTGTCTCATTATGTGATTCACATGCATGCATGATATTGGGATGATTTAAAATTTTATCTGCTTAATATTTTTATCCTTTCTTCATGTTCTTGTGTATATGATTATGTCTATGCAATCGATACATTGGCAATCCTGAGTTGCGGATCCGTCCCTTGCTATTGATCTATTCCCCTTCTGTATGTGGTTGCGGCACGCCTCGGGTGAGACTCTCTGCTCCCCGGAGCAGGGTGAAAATGCCGGCATGATCCTAGACTACAGCGGATTCCTTTGTTGGCCACAACTCCTGAACCTGGGTCTTGCCCGCGAGACTTGATTCCTCGCCAACAACCCGCCATTACGTTCACGACCAACCAGGGTCCATTCACTACTGACCAGGTTCACGTTTACTCCTGACCAGGTTCATGTTCACTGCTAACTAGGTTCATGTTCACTCCTGACCAGGTTCACGGGTCGACACTACCCGCGAGTGACCCTTGCCCGGTCGGGTTAGCGAGAGCCTAATGGTTCAATGTGTAAATAAAGAGAGGGATTAATAAATATAACTGCAAAAATATACTTTATACCTCCAGATCTAAAATGACATAACTTGGGCAACCATAAAAATTTTTGCATGAAACGAAAGGGGTTCCTCACTGTAATAGACACTCTGGACACAACATAGCAGTTATCCCGGCCTGAAAGTGGTCAAAAATAGTAGATCTGGAAAATGACAGTCACATGCAGTCAAACTGACTTTGGATTTGGATGAACAATGGATGCAGCCTTCAAAATGGCTATGATACCATGTGGGAATTTACAGGGTAAGTTCATTAGATCAAACACCAAAGGTCACACTCACAAACATATCAAAAATCAATACACCAGCATTTGACATGGTTAAAACCCTTGAAGAGGGAAACAGTCCATGACCTAAGCCAACACAACCACTTTAGGAAATTTATTAATATAAAGAAAGAAAATTTACATAAGCTTCTCTCATAAACAGTTACCAGACACATGACCCTCCATTCTCTTTAAATAGAGATCATGTACCAATTGGGTGTTAAGCCACAAATCAAGTATCGGTAACACATAGGAGAGAATGAACTGTCAGATCACTACATATCGTGATCGTCGGATTATAAGTTACAAATGTACATAGTAACGAAACACACTTTGCCTAACTCTAAGCTAGACCAAGTTATACTTAACTATTTCCTATGTGTCAGAATATCCTAACATCCATTTCTTCCAAGATTTCCCCCCATTCTATATGAGCACCTATATCATGGATGTTGTGTGTTTTACCTTAGATTTTCCATCCATGGGCTAGAAATGGACTACCCAATACCTTGTACCTATTCATATATTTCATAATATGTTGTGGCACTCTAAGTATGAGAACCATTTTTGCAAAATTTTCCATGGAGTTATTCTCCTGTTGTTCCAAGATTTTTTTAATGAGAAAGCCCCCATACTCTCAAAAGAGGCCCAAGATGAATTTTCCTCTATAGAAAAATGGTTTTTTGAAGAGCTATTCACCTATGTTCGAGTATTTGGGAGCTTAGCTCGACCACACGTCTTTCCCTTATATGTTCTTGACAAGCTCCTCGCAAGCGAAGTTGCATATTAGACTGTTGGAAATGGCCTAACGAAATTTCTGAAAGAAGCCAAGAAAGCATCATGGCCTTCTTTTCCTATTAATTATGGTGTTTATGGACTTGATAATTACAAACATGTTGTTGTAGAGATTGGTCAGATTGAATTTTTAAAGATATTTAAAATTCCAAATAGGTAGTATGATCCAATCAAAGTCGCTAATAATTTCACCACCCAAGTGAATATTAGGCCTTTTGTGCACAGATTTTATTATTTCGATGACATGTTTGAGTCTGTCAACAATTATCTTGTAGTTCAAAAGTTGGCAGCTTTACGTCTGCATCCACAACAATTGCTGAAATTTAAGCAATATAGGAATAAGAGATTGGAATCAATTCCATTGAAAATTCTTGATGTTCACAACCATTAGCTAAGAAATATAAGGAAATTTAATCGAAAACTAAGGAAACCAAAGTCCTTAGCACAACAGACCAAAATAAATTAGTCTAAGTTCAAACTATGGTGTGGATTTCCCTAGTAATCTAAAGGATGTTTGGAAAGAGTTTGATCTTAAACTCCAAGAAGAACAAGAAACTACAATTGGTGATCAGCAACAAATTGTGCATATTACACAAAATAAAAGTCAAGACTCGTTCACTTCTAAGCCCTTTGACAAATTAATCATAAAGAGTGGAATTCATCCTGACCTTCCCCACCACCGAAATTGTTCTTAACATTGAATAAATTCATCCTTTGGACATTTGCTACAGTCCAAAACATAAGGAGGTTATGAGCTGAGAGAAGAAAAGAAGAAGACCAGAGCAACCCGAATCCCTTGTGCAAGGATATGTTTATATGGATGCTGTTTATAAAGACACTCAGGAAGATCCTTCACAGGATCTAAATCACCTAACTCAGTTCGTAGGAGCTTATGCTTATGCAACCATTTACAAAGCATCAAAAGTTCAACAACTGATGAAACAAAAGAATGAGAAAATAATCCAACTTGAACTAGAGTTGCAAGCAGAGAAACAAAGCATCAGTCAATAGTTATAGGTACAAATTGCACATCTCCAGGAGAGCATGGACCATTTAAAAATTTAGCATTAGAGTGAGATTAGTTCCAAGGATACTCTAATTCACCAATTGCAGTTCTCTATTGAGAAAGTAAAAGATAACCCAAAGATTGATGAATTTAGAAAAGAGGCCTTAGATCTAAACACTTTATTGGCACAACAATAGGTCTTTTTTTGTCAAAAATTATCAAGTATTCTTTAATTGTGTGAACAGAGTGATTCACTTGTGAATCACATTGCAGATATGAGGATTATTTTTGATGACATAGATGATAAGGTCTCCCAGTTTTTCACCTGGAAGGATTCTGATGATGTTTGAAAGGTCAACCTACCCAGGATTGAGGATTCAAAGAAAAAAATATTATTTACAGACTGGGATATACATTTAAAGCATGCAGAGCAAACCATTTGTAGAGCAAAGGATGTTGCTACTAACATTGTGGAGACTGTTAGCCAAAATCTTATTGCAACAAATCTTATCAACAGATGTCCTCCCGGGGCATTGCCTTTAGTAAAAGACTTGATAAGATAGTGGAAAGAAGTGTCAAAGTTAAAAGAAGAACATACCATGAGGCTGGAAAAAATGGATTGGGAGAAATATTGGAGATATTTAGTAATGCCTTACAACCAGTGGCTTATGCCGCATTGTCTCACAAATACATCCTCCTACATGCTTCCCCCACTTTCCGATGATGTTTTCACTATACACCTAGGCATTAGGATAGGCCAACCTCTAGAGGTTAAGCCTATGCTTAATATCCTTTAGTTGAAGGAACAAATGGAAGACGAGAGAACAATATATTCCTCGAGCAATTCATCCCTTTAATTTGTATTTCTGTTTTAATTCCACTTACTTTAAGGAGGGTTGTTTTAAACCTCCTGATATTTTTATTGTAATAACTATTTTAAGACTTATAATTTTTATATTTAAACCCCTTAATGTCTTTGAAGAAGGGGTCCTAAAATTTTGAAAAGAAGACTTTACTGATGTTGCACTTTTGTACCAAGGCTGGACCAAGTATTATTTCTCAGATGAGCAAAGTAAACATATACATGGTACTTTTATCCTATGCGTTATATTTTAGATTCAAATGAGAAATAGCTATTTATCTTATGATGTTTTGTTTTTTGTATCCGTTTGAATATAGTTTGACATTAATTCACTTATAAACATTGTATAATGTTATCATTTGATACATCAATATAAGCATTTTAAATTTGCGATATAAGATTTATTCAATTGATTTAAATAACTATTTAATTAAATCAATTATCTCAAACGTTTTCATATCTCTAAGTGAATGTATGATCTTTATTTGGATCCACTGAAAGGTTATTTTTCTAGATCACAGAGAGAATAGTTTTCATCCTGGGATACATAATAGATAGATTTATTGTTTATTGCAAGCTTGCCTATATTTCCATCTATGAAGTTCCACTTAGTGATACAACCATCCATTCACCCCAACTATATCAAACTGGGAAACTGGTCCCATAAATCCAGTTGGAGCCATCATTCCAAATGGAAAAGGGACAGTTTTTAAGTCCCCGACCAGGTGGTTTTCCCCGATGTTGTTCTTGAAAGTGGAGAAAATAACCTAGTGGTATCTAGATAAAATACCATGTTATGGCATCAAAAGCTTGGACATATTAGAGAGAAGGGCCTTTGAATACTGCATGGTAATGGTATGGTAGAAGGTGTATTTGATTTCTCTCTAGATTTCCTTTTTTGTTAAAATTGTGTATATGGGAAGAAAAATTAGGTGAGTTTTCCCTCTGGTGCTAAGAGGGTGAAATGGATATTAGAGCTTGTGCACAATGATGTGTTTGGACCTGTGTCGGTTCCATCACTGGGTAAGTATTTGCACTATGTCTCATTTATAGATGAATTCTCAAGGAATACATGGATATATTTCCCCAGGAATAAATATGAAGTATTTCACATGTTTAAAGAATTGATGGATCTGGTGGAAAATTAGACAGAGAAGAAGATCAAGGTGTTGAGGACAAATAATGGTGGAGATTTCTGCAAGAAGGAATTTGAAGAGTTTTGTAATAAGTGTGGTATAGCATGACAAAATAATACTCCATTCACACCTCAGAAAAATGGATTTGCAGAAAGAATGAACATGACGTTGTTGGAAAAAGCAAGAAGAATACTTAGTGGTGTCGGGTTAGGAAAAAAATTCTAGGAAGAGGTAGTAGATACTGCATGTTACTTGGTTAACATATCACCTTCATCAGCATTGAAGGATAATACTCTACATGAGGTATGGACTGGTAAGAAACCCTCCCTTTCACATATGATGGTATTTGGATGTGGTACATATGTACAAATTCCAAAGGAGAAAAGAACCAAGTGGGATAGTAAATATGAAAGGTTCTTTTTTATTGCATATAAGGATGGTTTAAAAGGCTATAAGATTTGAAACAAAGAAACAAAGAAGGTTGTCTAAACTCGAGATGTGGTGTTTAGAGAGGTGGATGATGTTACTAAATATGAAGTCCTACCAAACGAACCTGAAAAGATAGATTTTAAACTAGAGGAGGAAGAATCAGACTCTACAACAAAACAAGAATCATAATAATAAGAGCCACATACTCCAATTTTGAGAATATCAATTCGAGAGAGAAGGCAACTAGAGAGGTATAGTCCATATGCTTTCTGTTCAAATTTTTCTTTTATCTGTTACTGATGATGATCCCATAAATTTTAGGGAGGAAGTGGATTCAAAGGATGGAAAACTATGGAAAGAGGCCATGGTTGGTGAAATGGAATCTCTGGAAAAAAATGAGGCTTGGGATGTGGTGGAGTTCTCGGCTGGAAGGAAACCCTTTGGCAACAAATGGGTGTTTAAGAAGAAGATGAATGTAGAAGGAAATGTGAAACACAAAACTCAGTTGGTATAAAAAAATTATTCCCAGGTGCAGGAATTGATTTCGGTGATATTTTTTCTCTTATTGCCCAGTTAGATTCTATTAGATTACTTTTATTTTTTGCTGCTTTTTTTTATTTTGAGGTAGAACAAACATATCTGAAGCCATCAATTCTTCATGGGGATCTAGAATAAGAGATCTACACGAAGCAACCTGGAGGTTTTGTGTTGAAGTGTAAGAAATAATTGGTATGCAGGTTAAAAAAGTCTTTGTATGGGTTAAAAAAATCACCAAGGATGTGGTATCATAAATTTTGTACATATATAGGGGGACTTGGATTCACAAGAAGA
This sequence comes from Pinus albicaulis, assembly GCA_034641835.2. Taxonomy (NCBI): domain Eukaryota; kingdom Viridiplantae; phylum Streptophyta; class Pinopsida; order Pinales; family Pinaceae; genus Pinus; species Pinus albicaulis. The sequence continues at coordinate 46,611 of JAXQQM020069121.1, read as the reverse complement.
AAAGTGGATCACTGTGTGTATTTTAAATTAATTGGTCATGGTGTTATTTATTTGGTATTGTATGTGAATGATATGTTGTTGATTAGAAAAGAAAAAGAAATTATCCAGGATTTTAAGACCCAATTGTCCTCCAAATTTGACATGAAGGATATTAGTGCTGCAAACTATGTTTTGGGCATGGAAATTAAAAGAGATCAGGAAAAGAGGAATCTGAAGAGTTTGCCGGATTATCCACAGTCTCACGAAACACTTGTCGATGTTTCGAATCCCAACGGGGATCCATCTTCATTCCAATGTCCTGAAGATGGATCCCCGTTGGGATTCGAAACATCGACAAGTGTTTCGTGAGACTGTGGATAATCCAGCAAAATCTTCAGTAAACAATAACCACGGGAACTTGAAAACCAAAAAGAGGAATCTCTAGTTATACTGGAGGAAGTATGTCGAGACAATATTGCATAGGTTTAATATGGAGGATAGTAAATCAATGAAGGTTCCTATTAATATAGGTGTAAAGTTATATGTTGAACAATTTACCAAGATAGAAGAAAAGGAAGAGGACATATCCCATCTTCCATATGAAAGTGGAGTCGGTAGCTTGATGTATACTAGACATTACACATGTAGTGGGATTATTGAGCAAGTTTATGTCAAAACTAGGGAACGAGAATTGTACAACAATGAAGCAGGTTTTTAGGTATTTGCATGGAACTAGTGATTATGGTTTGTGCTACAAAGGAAGACCAGGATTGGATAGAGTTTTGGAAATTACTGGCTTTGTTAATGCATATTGGGTTGGAGATATAGATCGAAGAGGATCTACAGGTGGGTATGTGTTTAACCTATTTGGAGGAGCAGTCAGTTGGATGAGAAAAATATTTTATGTACTGTCTCTTTCAACTATAGAGGCTGAATACATGGCAACCACTCATGCAAGCAAGGAAGAAGTTTGGTTGCAGAGATTGTGTTCAAGTATGGGGTTGGTACAACAAGCTTGAAGGATAGACTGTGATAGACAAATCTAACTTTTTTGGAAAATAACCCTGCTTATAATCATAATACAAAGCATATTGATGTTCAATATCACTTTCTGAGGAATATGGTTGAGGACAAAAAGGTGTTGCTCGTAAAGGTGGAAACTTTGAAGAAAGTTGCAAATGAATTGATGAAGGTTGTGAGCACTCAGAAGTTTTTTTTGTGTAGAGAAACTATGGGAATTGTAGGGATAAACAAAATACTAAGCTCTCATGTGTCCCCCTGTGTGGAAAGAGAACAAAAAATGGGAGAATGTTGGGTGTGTGTTATATTCTATCCACGACTAGTCACACTCGTTGTACATTGTATCGGGCATAACGCCCCAGAATTTTTTTTATGCAGACCCAATAATAGTTGGGTGAACCCAAGAATGGGGGGTGGACCCAAAGATGGTACGAAGAACTACCCATGGTTTTTTGCATGGATTTTGCACATGGATTGGGGCATGATGATTTTTTTTCCCATGGTCTTTTGTAGATCCATTCAAGGGAACTAAAATTATGCTAGAATATTGGTTTAATGGATTGGGGTTTATTAATGCTTCAAAATGTATATATATTTATTGTAACATTGAAAGGAATACAATGAAAAATAAATCTGGTAGTCCCGATTTCTGGATCCAGGGGAAAATATTTGTGTATATTAGTTTTATGTTTTATGTTCTCGCCATTGCTTATTTTTTGTTTTAAGAATTCATTTGCGGATCATTTATGTACAGTGTTAAACCCTACACATGGTGTACTCTTCCACTACTAGCATACACAACACAATAAGGTCTTACCCTTATTTTCTTACCTTCCCTTTAGGGATATTCATCCATTTTTGTGCTCTTCAAAAAGCACAATCTATTGATTCAGTTTTGGGAAAATTTTGAAAAAATATAAATTGGTTGTCAAACAATCAACACTCATAAAACATCTATGTTGGAGGATTTTTAACTTCCCACTCCTTAATAGTAATCTATAACCTCACATGGTCTAATTAAGTGGAAGGTAGAGTATGTACACCTCCATAGAATTTAGCAATTAAATCGCTACAAGGAGGTGAGTCACTTGTCTAATTAACAAGGGGAACTCATATACCAATTTGGTTTCACAAATCCCAACGAAAGTACATAAATCTCAACGAATTCTAAAACGTGAAAAATAATATTTAAAAAATAATATTATTAATATAAATTTAAAAAATAAATTACAAAAAAATAATATTTAAAAAATATAAATTTCTAAAACGTAAAAAGAAAAAAAATATCAAAATAAATGATAAATGGGAGTTTTAAATTAATATTTAAAAATATTACACCTTGTTTCTAAATATTTGTGCATAGAAAGTTTTTCTTAAATGTTAAGAAAAAAGGGTAATATTTAAAAACCACACTCAACTCATGATTTACCATTCATTAAAAATATTTTCAATATTCTAATCTATATAGATTAAGATATTAATTTTATTTTTAATATTTAATATAGTTTTATGTCACTTGGGCACCATTCACAAATAAGGTAGGTAAATCATATTATTAAAAAAGTTCACCTATACCCAAATTAAATAATAAACAATTGTCATGTCATTTTAGGTGCCTAGTCACTTGTATCTCTATTAAATTTTGAAGGATTTTAATTCGCGTACACATTATGACGCCGAAATTTAATATTAACCTCTTAACATATATATATATATATAATTTCCAGAAATCCATTTTACACAACCTCATGTTAAGAAATCCCTTTTACACAACCTCATGTCAATTACAAAATCTATGACACAGTAAAACCATAATTATTGGATCTAAGGTTACACAATCACTGGAATACAATGGTACCATTGTTCCTTACTTACCCTATGGTTAGTATTATCTAATATGAATCAATGGAGATAGTACTTCTCTGTATATGCATTATAATATGAGCTAATTTAAGCTTTCTTGGTAATGACTACACAACAACTTAAATAATTAGAGTTATTATGGATATTAGCTTAGTTCTTAAAGCTTATATGACTCATATTAGTATAAGGAAAATCAAGCCTTATATGACTCATATTAGTACAAGGAAATGCAAGGACGTATACCACATATCATACTAAACTCTTCCATATCTAACATATGTGGTATCGCTAGTGATTATACCAAGATAGCATGTAACTCCAACATATCATGTCATTAACTATCAAAGCTCATCTAGGAACATTGGTTCCCTTAACATTACTATTTTTTCCCCCATCTTATATTTTTTATTTAGGTTGTGCAATGGGTGTTTACACTATCGCCAGGGTAACCGATGTAACATTGATCAATTGCAAAGGTGTAAACACTAAGTGAGGAGTATGGACCAAAGGTGGGGTGGGAGTAGGAGGATCCAAATTTACACTTTCACTTGAGGAAATACAGGTAGATTTGTAGTCATATTACTAGATGTTTCTCTTGGATATATGAGGAATGCACGTTGAGGAGCCTTGTGTTCTTAGCTCAATGGTGATCACGGTGATAATTTGTCCAATTTTATTCACCCAATGTTTTATTGGTAGATCTCTCAATCTAGAACAATACACTCTAGATTCTCTCTCTTGCTCACAACACCCTAGCGACACACAACCCACACACGGGGAGGATTATGGATGATTATGTTGTAGCTTGAGTTATAAGTTTCAAGAATTATACAAAGGATATAACATAAGTGTAAACTGAAATATGCCAAGCATAAGTCTCAAGAAAATTGAAAAGTTGAGATACAAAGTTTTTGAAAATAGATCAATACAGGAACATGTTTTAAATTACTCTTCCCACTCTAATATGGACTCACACTATAGTAAGGAAGATCTAAGATAATGCATTAGCTGATATGCCTCATGAATTAGGGCTACATATTGATTTCAAAATGGAGTTTCCCTCACTGATTATCAAATAAAATTAATGCACATACACCTAGAGATCCACGAGACATTTAACCAGATTCTATAAACCCAGTGACTAAAAGTTGAATCATGGAAACTTAGAGCATAAAGACTAGGGGGTATGGTAGGAGACACTGTTGTGGAAATTTATGTAGGTAGAGTAGCTACCAATGTCATTGTACATAATGATTCAATGAAAATGTTCAACACATATACATAAAATAGCAACATTGTACTAATAATATGATTATCATTTTTAATAAAATCAACTAAAATTAAAATGTGATTACTAGATAAAAATATTTCATGAATATCATTCTTCCAAGATAAATTCACAACAAACATCCAAATATGGTAATATCAGCATAAATAATCATTCTCCATCAAAATAATGGTGATAATTTCCAATATATACATGAAATCAAAATATAATAATGATAACATCATCATCATCTTTAATCAAATCAAAGTCATTGTATGATTACCGAATCCAAATGTTTCATATATATCATTATTCTAAGGTAAATTCAAAATATCCATCTAAAAATAGTAATTTCATTCTACACAATAATACTTCATAAAAAATAATGCATGTGTATGGCTAACTAGCATCACCAAGATCATCCTGATGATCATTTCCATGATCATCATCTTGACCATCTTGATCAGTCTCATCCACGTCATCATCACCAACATTATCACCGTCCTCCTCATCATAATCACCTTCACTAACACTATCACCATCCTCCTCCTCATCATCTCTTGATGTATGCTCAACAAGTCTAGATCATCATCTTGGTGGTCATTACCTATAGCATTCTAGAAATAAAAAATAAAAAAATCAATATTACATGTTAGTATTAATTCCGTAGCACAATGCATATTTTTTTTGTACAATTCTAACCATAAAATGAGGTAGGATAAATATATAATAGTGCTAAGAAATAAAATGAAAATATTGTTCAAATATATATTGGAAATCGAACTAATATTACATACCTCAAACTCCATACACACAAAAAAATCAGCCCATATTATTTGCTGCAACATCTCTTTTTCCAAATTATTTGGATGTATTCCATATTTTAGTTCCCACCAATGAGTAAATAGGGGGAAATTAGATAACAATGATTTTCTTCTAGTACAAATTTTATTAAAAAAATATTACATATTTAATATATTTAGAAAAGTTTTTATCAATTCTTTTAACCCTTTTTGGCCACTACGATGAGTGTCTTTTGTCTTTCCTAACCTTTCTTTGGAAGCCTTGTCCTTAAGCACAAACCAATTCAATTCATTTTCACCCAAATACACGTCTAAGTAATGGAGGTAACCTGATAGGAATTAGAGATAGAACCAACTCCTCTATGTTTCCATATCATGAAGCTTCCTTTTTCATTATGTACTTATCCAAGATTTCTTATTATATTAACAAATTCATATATATTAGACATTATATATCAATAAGACGGAGAGTGTATAAATCATTAGAATTGGTTCCTATAATCCAAGACTCACTCTGTAACCTTAGAAATTATAAGTAATTCCCAAAATAAAGACGCTTACTAGATATTGAATTAGTAGGACATAAGAAATTCATAATACTCTTTTGACACTTTAGGAGGTAATACTAACTTTGTATACTAGTAGTTATCTAGGTCTTAGGAATAGGAAGAAGGAAATCGATCTATAACTCCATTTCCTTCTTTTGACACCCATTTGGCTAATGTTTGACATGGTTATATGAGGAGAGATCCCAGTAAGACTCTTTTGACACTCCTTTATCTCTATAATTCCCATTTTGACACAACATGCAACGGATCAATTCCGTGTTGTGGAAATTTACCATTTGATATATACATGAGCTCCTTAGATTTTAGCATTGGATATATAAGCATTTAAAATAATGTGGGGTGTAGTAAAATAATTCTAGACTATTGTATCAATGAATTTTAGAGAATTGTAGAGTGAATAAAGTTTAGTCGAAATTCTTAGCATATGTCTGAAAAAAAGCTGAAAGGAAACAACCAATAAAAACTAATGAAAACCCTAATATTGTGGATCGTTGATTTCCTAAGGATAATAAAAAATGTTCATGTAAAAATGCCTCGTAAACACCACAAACTATGTCATCACATGAAGCTCGCATGTATCTAACACACATTAAGGAATGTGAGTGCTCCACGTCAAGTTAGCACTGACTAACATTCATATCATATAGCTGAAATATCATTTCACAAGAGGTATTTAATTATTGGTGACATAATATCTATTGGGACACCAATTGAAAGGAAAAATCTTTTAAAAGAGTAAACTCAATTAAGAACTAGCAAAGGTGATAAATCGACCATGATAAGTAACATGAAGAATTAATGAAAAAAAAAGACAGCGTATGAAGACTATGGTTTGGAGGTGAAATTAGGACAATAAACTTGATTAGAGAGAATAACTAGAATTAAGACCAATGTAAAAGTAATTAAAATATAAGGTATTATAAATGGATGATCTAATTTAGTAGAATAAAATGATAAGTTATAAACCTAGATATCGTAGTTACATATGTCACGCATATTATATAAATTAAAAATACAGAGAACATACATTAACTTAAAATATAATTATTAGAATTTAAAAATGAGTCAAGTCTAGTTAAAAATGTAAATTTTAGTGACTTCAAATTTTATGAACCTTTCAAGACTACAATTATGGTTCGATACCAATGTTAGGAAGTCCAATAATCTTGAACACACTATAAAGAAAGAAAAATTCACATTGATAATAGAGTTCCATAAGACTAAATTAAGAATAATCTTCAATTAGGATTTTTTTTTCAGTGTGAAATGGGAGTTGTTACACATTAGTAGTAATTTCAACAAGAAACTCACATTCCCCTCAATATGCACAACCCAAGGTTAGTAAGGCCTAAAGACGATAACGAAGAGGAAGGATTACTTGCCCATGAAATAAATCTTTACAGATGCAAAGTTGATGCCTTTTCAATTTTGCAATGGTTATAGTTTGTATTCCAAGAAACATGAAAAAAATTAGTTAGGATAATTCTGCTTCAATTGTTGTATGGGTGGGAGTTTGTTGCGTTAAGCGTAGTAAGGAAACTAGGAGGGATTTCTACTAGATGAAATCAATATTTAAATATGTGGAAGAATGTTAGAATTATGAGTGTAATATTCGCGCCTAAACACACTTATATGTATCATTAATGTATTTTTCATCGTGGCTAATGCCATAGTTAGATTATTTATTATCATCTATTGTAATATTTGGGAGAGGATAACGCCAACTTAGTAAAATATATATATGTAGGGATATCTCTTATTGTATATAAGTATAACACAACTTGCATTTGTATTCCATCATCTTGTGATATTCTTTATCTCCCTTATAATTAAGTGTTTTATGCCTAAGGACACATATCTTCGTGCATCTCTTGTGTAGAACACGTTTTCTTGGGCCTTTCTAGCGCACTATGGTTATCTCTCTCTAGCACACTTTTCGAGGTTCATCATAATTTTAAATACTTAAGGAAATGGCTGGAAGTTATGGCCAAATTATTTCCACACACTCTTACTAGGTTAGCCTTTGAATGGCTTTAAACCCTTCCCAAGAACTGTATAGAGACTTTTGATAAAATATATGATAGGTTTTTTGGAATGTATACTCTTAAACCAATCGATGTATTTGAAGTGGTTATGCTTATATAATTAAAGCAAGGAAAGTGGGAATTTATGACATATTTCGTCCATAGACTCTAATTTTCGTTAACTGGATGTGAGACCAAGTTCTCTCTAGATGAGCTTAGGAAAACCTTGGTAGAAGGTATAAGAGAATATTTTCAGCCAGAATGTTCTAATAATAAATAGGTAACCTATTAGGATGATATAAACAAGGTTTTAGACTTATAAACTATCAACATTAGACATCATCTAAGAACTTAATATCCTCCTATTATAGATAGTGAAGTAGCTTCTCTCTTAGGTGACCCACAATCAAGAGTAACTAAACCAAAAGGAAAAAAAAAATGATATAGATATTGTAGGGGGTTGTATTACAAATTTATTGCATGAAGTTGTTGCTTCCACTTGTTCCACTCGTGCTGATCCAGCCATATAGAGACTTTTGAAAAAGAATGACCAACCATCTTCTTCAAAGCCTCTACCTATAAAACCATCCACTCAACCTCCACCACCTCTAATTGAGCCATATCCACCATAACTAGTGGAACAAAATTATGACAAGCTTAGAAGGAATCCATTTCTTATTTTCCCTTTCATCCTAGAAATGATTACAATTATCATAAGATACTGAGGCATTTTATGGAAGAATATGCTATATACCAAAGGGTGAAGAAATTAAAAGAAGAATAGTCACTTCAAAGGAGACTTATCCCCCCTAAAAATTTCCCTTGGTAAGATTTTGTAATTTATTCCCTCAACATCCATCTTCATCTAGTCAACCTTTGCAATGGTCATCCACTTTCAAGGGATTTTTTATAGTTATCCACCTACTTCTCCTACTCAATCTAGCCGGAAATTCAAGAGCTTTCTTCATTCTTGAATTTATATAAAAGTAGTATAATTTTATGTTAATGTTACCACAAGAGCTCGAGAATATGATGGATTTACATGCTCTCAACTGGGATAAAGCTACATTAACCCAATAAGAGCCCACTTGCATACCAAAAGGAAACCAATACCACTATCCCTTTAGATCCTGTTAAGAAACTTATTAGATATCTACAGGAAGACCTCCCATACAAGGGTCTTTCCCCTATTGTTTCTATAGTAGAATTTTTATTTGGCTAACATCTCAATTATGAATTTTTTGTGAATTTGTCCCACCTTACGTGACTCTTTAATAGGGTAAATGTAACACCCTCCTCCCACATCTACCCAAATAACCAACCAACCGGGGTTGACATGCAACGAGACGCTACTACGATCTCATTCAACATACTAGGTTACCTTAATGAAGTGGAAACCATGGAAACACATCACACATACCTTCCACATCAGCAACAAAAATTCCAGGAGCCATCCAAAAAAGTTAGGTAGCCAGCCCCTAGTTCCCATTAATTTTTTAGACTATTAAACCCCTGTACGCTCCCTTGAAATTGGAAAGCGTGTGTCTAGGAGGATCTAGATGCTACCAGAGCATGGGCATGCATTTGTCCAGGGACCTTTTTCCTCATACCTGTGCCAACATCCCTGGGATTTGAGCCACTTTTTTAGGCCCAGATCCCAGGTCAATTTCCATAACTCAATGACATGTTCATAAATGAATTATAACAATGAAACAATGAAGCAAAACAAAACACCTGAACAAGGACTTGAATGGACTCCTACTAGCCATGACACAAATTTCGTCTAACATATCACAAATATGTAATATATAGTTTTAAAAAACATATCTGAGCATAGGGGTCTCATAATTATCTGAGAATCACTAAGAAGAATTCTTCCCTTATATCATTAGCTGCATTATCATCTATTAGGTCATAGATACATTGTTCATTCATTTACAAATCAAAACATGATGAGGGCCATTCATCATCACTATCATAAAACACATTCATAACCAACATATAAACAACATAAATGAAAGGAACATAACAACCATATAATCCATATAATAACAAGAATATTTACCCATCAATATAAGAGGGAAAAATTTCTTATTTCCATAATAAAATTTCAACCAAGTCTGTGAGTTCCATGTTCCACTCGACCATAGACATGGCTCAGCCAAATATCTCTTCTTCCAGTCACCCTTGTACCATATTCGAAGCATGAATGTGGGATCTCATAAACTTATAAATAAAAACCAAACCAGGGCTTCGAGAGGGCAAACCACCTCAACCTTCAACGAGTGATTCCACATCACGGTTGGACATCAAAACCATCACTAGATTGGTATCCACTCAATTTTTCTAGGAATCTAGAGTGTTAGTTCCAACCACGGCTTCCTAGACTAGTAACTCAACCCATAGATCTCTTCAGGATTCTAGAGTGTTTGTCCAACCAAGGCTTCCACAACTAGTAACTCATCTTGCCAAGGGCTTCCAGAGCGTTTTTTCAACCATTTATTCCAAGACTAGTAACTCAACCCAAGTTGTTACACGAATTTGAGAGTGTTTGTCCAACCAAGGCTTCCAGGAACTAATAACTCAACCCACATCCAAAATCACATGATAACCAAGCAGAGAAGCAAGTAATGAAATGAACCCACAACACCATGGCTACCTAGGAAATGACAAGGCTAGGAAAATCCACTATTAATCCAGGAAATCCTCCATGCCAATCACATATCATCACCCATAAACCACATGCATATACCATTCATGCAAAAAATAGTGGGGAAAAAATACATGCAACTCGGAAGCTGTAAACAAAATCCATTGTAGTTGTTGATCCCAATGTCCTCTTGAAATTTCCTACTCTTCCTTTTCCATCTTGCTCCAAATCTCCAAGTATGCCACACTCTCCAAGATTTCTCCAAGAAATTTAAGTATCCAAGAGAATGGGAGAGAAAGAGAGAGAGTGAGAGAATAATGAGAGCTCCAAAAATTCACTGACCAAAAAGTTGAGCAAAATATTTCTCACTGATCCTCGGAAGCCTTTTTATCAACGAGGCCTCCGTTTTCTTCAATTTCCATTGTTTTCCTTCATTTTCCTCCTCACATGCAACCTGTGACCTTTCACCTCTCATTTCTGTTATTTTCCTTTATTTTCATAAATAAAATGAAAATTAATGCCTCATGCCTTTCCAAATCCTTTGAAATTTCCTTTTCCAATTTCCTTTAGCCATAGTAAACCGAAATGAATACCCACTGGATGTTTTTCCCACCATTCAGCCTGGAATACTTGTCCCATGACCTTGGTTATATATATTTTACATGGATTTTTAATGAGGGATGTTACAGTAAATGTACCTATCCCTTTGAGTTTATACACCTATATTCAGTACAATTGAGTCCTCTTAGTTCAACCATGTTGTTACTACCCCTCAATCGCCTTTCTAGGTTGATCAAATTCCCCCCTCTCCCTCGAAAACCATCACTACAAGGAAAATACCCTCTAGCAGAGGTTATAAAGGAGGTTTTTAGTGTTATAAAATTGGCCAAAATTGTCAAAAACACATTTTCTACAACATTTGTTTACGGTTACGAAGGTTTTGGCAGAGCTTTTAATGGAATTTCAAAACAACTAAAAAAATTGGGCGGCCAGAGGTTATTACAGATGTTTTTTTCATTGATGTGCTACTAAGGTGTCAATGCATCAGTGCGTGTCATCTAGAAGGTGGCCCGGGGTGGTCGAAGGTGCATGCACCGGGCCATCAAGGTATAAAACCGCACCAGGGCGCAGTGTTGGTGATACAACGCACAAGGTCGTTCTAATTGGTCATGGGATTTGTGCGGTGCCCATAGGTCATCTCAATGCACTGGTACATCGAGTTATAGAAATGCACCAGTGCACAGTATCAGACAAACACACCATTTGTTCTAATTCATATTGGTATTTGTGCGGTGCCCATAGGTCATACAAATGCACTGGTGCGTAGACTCACATAAACCCACCGGTGCTCAGTACCGCACAAACACACCAAGATTTATAATTGGTATTAGTATTTGAGTGGTGCCTATATGTCGTAGAAACGCACTGGTGCGCTATCTCATACAAGTGCACCGGTGTACAGTAACTGACACGCATCGATGTTCATTTTGTATTTTTTAGAAACATTGATTTGTGACAGTGCAATTATTGTGATTTTTAAAATACATTATTCATCAAAAGTCGACACATCCTATAACAGTATTCATATTAATTAATTTTTTATTAATGCATTTGAATGTGATGTTTGGATTAATTTGTTATATCATATCATAATTATTGTGATCTTTTTAAATTCATTATTCATCAAAAGACGACACATATATTATAATAGTATTCATATGAATTAATTTTTTATTAGTACATTTTAATGTGATGTTTGGATTAATTTGTTATATCATATCATCAAATTTCACATCTCTTCATTACAATATTTAATCATCCATAAATTTAATGAGTGGTGCTACATTTCACAACGACAATGGAGAACATAATAGAATAAATTAAAACATGTTTTTATTATATATATATATATATATATATAAGACAGTCTTTGTCATACAAAATGGGACAATTATTGGTATCCCTATGTCTTTCAATTGGGACACTATGTCCATTACATTAAACAAAATGTCTGATTTCACAGACAAATATTTCAAAAAATACAATGCATTTCTTTGATATCCAAACATAGTGATCATCATTCTTCGCTTGAACTACTGTCACTGCTAGATCTACTTCCATGCCTTGGGTTATTTTTAGGAATTTTTTGTTCATGGTGTTGATTGTTTTCTTCTTCTTCACCTTCCATCTACAAACATAAAAATAAACTGTAATGAGTGTATATACATTGGTGAGAATAATGAAAATTGAAATATTAAATAATATACATCAATGTAAATCGAAAATAAATGATGTACCATAACAACAATTGACTCATGAACTATACACATCCTTTCAAAACCATGTAATATGTCATCTTTCAAGATTTCATCTGTTGGCACAGCTCCATACTTTATTTCCTGCAAGTTTTATACCCCATAACAAATCATATATTTAATATAAAAGATTTTTTGTGCTATTAATTATAGACAGAGCTAAGTAAAACAAGATCAATAGATGCTTACAAATTCCACAATTAATTTATGATATGCCAACATATACTCACAACCCATATTTAACCCAATGTCGATCAATTCGTTGATGGTTCTTCTTTGCATGTTAGCACCTATTTGAAGACATTCAATGATGATTTTTGTAAAACAAATTAAAAAATACAAAAATGAAATCTAGTTAAGTTGTTATAAGGAAGTAACAATTACTCACAAACTTAGATATCAACCCTTTTCTTCCTTGTCGTCCTATTTTATGCCCTGAATGGGTTCCATTTTCTTTTCTTTTCTGCAAGAAAATACTTGAAAATTAATATTTAATGCTAAATTGTTTATTTATTGTACCTAATGATCTAAAAATTCAATGATTACATATTACATTTGAAGCACGTTGTTTTTGAGGTGGCTCCTCCTGCTATGCAATTTTATCCATTTCTTTGACCATCTCCTTGTACACCTTTTTAGACATTCCTACTGGCATATTTTTGATATTAGCTTGTTCATCTTTTGAGATTTTCATAATATTCTTGAAAATGTAACATGACAATAAATTATTTAATTTTTAAATTGATATATGAAAAGTAAATATAACAAAAGTGATATTTATAAATAAATCTAGACAAACATTTAAAGGAATATTACTTTTCATTGCTTCTTTTTTGTTGTTGTACATTTTTGCTATTAAAAGTCTGACATGTCTCATTGACCAATTATCTGGAAACTCTTCCTGTAGTTTAGATATAATTTGGTTCTTGGAATCATTAGATTGATTTTTGTATTGTAAGTGGAAAGAACGTCTATACATTCGTTCCAATAGATCCCTAAAACTTTTGTAAAAGTTCCCCCCCCCTTTCGTTAACCTCTAGCACCACTCCAGATGACCTAAGGAGCAATTCATTTTCATTTGCATGTTATATTTTTTTTCTTTTCTTAGAACAACATTCCTTTTCTAAGTTGTTTGTCCCTATAGAACATTAAACATATGTGTTTTAATATATTGTTTGACACGTGTTATCTAATAATTTTAAGTATATTATTAATGAAAATTAAAAAAAAAACTCATATTGGATCGATATTATTTTTTCATTCACTTGATTCATCCTTTCGAAATTTTTCCATCAAGATTTTACGCTCTTCTGGTCCTAGATCAGAAATAATATTATCGAGATTTGTCATTTTGTTGCTCTACATGATACACAGTAAACAATACATATTAGTTAAACTGACATATAGTTCAAAAATAATATTTTTTGTAAAGAATTTACAAAGAACTTTCCTTTTTTTCTTTTCTTGATGTTTTATCAGTATTTTTGTTACTTGATCTCTTGTCAACCATTTCTTTATTAATATGAAACTTGTACCATATCATTCATTAATATATTTTATAAATAAATTGTCAAATTTTCAGGTAAAAAAAAAATCTCAAGAAACCGGTGCGCCATTCATGGTGTACGCATTGATGGCGATGCGTAGTGGTGTTATAAATGCACCGCCAAAATAGTATAATACACCGTACGGTGCTCCATGTCAACAAGGAGCACCGGTGCGTTACATGTTAACCACCGCACTGATTAACACAGAAAAAATAATAAAAATCATCCAGTGTTAGTTTTTGTAGCATAAATACCCTGTGCAAACAAGGGAACATCATACGGTGCTCTCTGTCAACTAGGAGACCCAGTGCGGTGCATTATATGTTACATGGTGCACGGATTAATACAATAATTTTTTTACGAAACAGCACGAGCGCAATGCGCCATAATGAAATAGCGCACTGGTGATCTATTTTACACAGTAGCAAATTTGACCCAATTTTCGACGGACAAAATGTCGCTCTTGTGACACATACATGTCCCCAGAGCGACACTTTTAGGCGAGGCAAAACGTGGTTTCTCCTAACATCGCAATTCTGACACTTGAGTTAACTGTTGAAAGAGCGAAAATTTTTCCGATGTTTCCAAATGGTCGTTTCTCTTCCAATGTTACCAACTATACGTCGCTATTCTGACATTAGCAAACGCATGTCACTCTTCCGACGAACCAGAGCGTCACTCTTCCGACATTTTAAAATGGGAAAAATTTGTCACAAGACCGATGGTTCTAAAACGTCGGAATACTGATGGTAGTGAAACGTAATGAAACATCGGCATATCGACGGTGGTGAAACGTAGTTAAACATCATAATACTGACGGTGGTGAAACATAGTTAAACATCGAAACATCGACTGTGGTGAAACGTTAGAATACCGATGGTGGTGAAGCGTAGTGAAACGTCAGAATACTGACGGGGTGAAATGTAGTGAAACGTCGAAAGACTGACGATGATGAAACATTGGAAGACCGATGGTAATGAAACATCAGAATACCGACGACAACTGAAATACATGTAAAAAAAAATGTTGCAGACCAATTTGGTACTCCACTTGAGCGATAAAATTAATTCCGCTTGGTATTCTGCTTGAGCATGCTTTCGATCTCCCAACAAGTTGATGACAGTGAGAAATCTCCTGGCCTATAAGGCAAGGATATGCAACTTCTTCTCTCAAATATGACGAATATCAGTTGTATAAGATGTGTTGTGTAACCAGCTCCAAAAAGAGAAGAAAAGAGATATAAACGCCTTAGAAATGAGCCACTTCGAGGGGGCAACCTCCAATACATTACATAAATGAACAATTCTTGGATGATACAATTTACAAAACCTCCTTTCTATATATCGGAGTCCATGGGGCCATAATGTAATCCTAGTGGGCCACAATGTAATCCTAGCCGACCTAACAATAATAATTTAAGGGCACAATAATAACAATATGGGGGTTACAGGGGTACAACAATAACAATAAGTGGGGTTAGACTAACATAATAAGGGACTACACTATTAATATAGGGGCTTAACATGCCCCTCTCCTTCAAACAAGTGTTGTCCTCAACGCTTGATTATTTCTTGATGCTTCTGTATAAAATTCTCATCCTCCCATGTGGAATCTTCTACAGGAAAGTTTTTCCACTTACTGAGATAATATGAAATTGATTTTACTTGTCACATTCTTGTTTCTGTGACTCCTTCAGAACTTCTTTCGATGTGATATTGATGTTCTGGTTGTTTCATTTGATTTTGCACCAAAGTTAGGTTATCCTTTGAGAGTTGGAGAACTTGTTGTTGATGCTTGATGTGATATTCCACTACTTTATCATCCATAGTAGATTTTATTTTATCCTTCAAACCATCCAAATTAGCCTTCATTTTTTCTTTTAAACCATCTATGTCATCTTCGGTTGCTCTTCGTAAGATCGAAATTTGTTGCACTTGGTACCGTAATTTTGATATCTCATACTTCAATTCTTCCTCTTCATGTGTCATAGTATAGCTTTCTGAGGGCTTAATGGGTATGGAATTATTTTTTGGAGGCATAATAGAACCCATTACTAACAAAAATTCTTCAATATGCCCTTGGAATCAATTCAACTTGATTCTTCAAACAAGACTTATGCAATTCGGAAAAAACAATACACACCTTTTTCTTTCTTTTGAGCAGCTCGATATTAAAAATGAATTGTCTATGTGATTGCAGCACTTCAATATCTAAATTTAGGTACCAATGTAGCCCTCTAAATTATCTTTCGAATGCCATAGGTCTGACCTAATTTGGATTCTCCAAGACAAAGTTGTGTCTAATCTCCCACAATGACCTAATTATGGACTGGTTCAGTAGAGCGAACTTGTACGACTTGCCACGTGTCACATTTTTGTACTTTGTATCTGAAATTGATAGCCAAGAAACTACAGTCTGTTTACTTGTGACCACATTTTACGGAACTCAAATCCAATCCCCAGAGAGAGAGTTATTGAAATTTTCCCACGATCACCTCTTTGAGATGAAATTCAGGAGCCTGAAAAAGCACTACCTTCCACAGATCATATCTCCAAAAATATTGCGAACCAAGCTCTATTTAGGGGCCTGAAAAAAGACCTGACTTCCATAGATCATATCTTCGAAAATATTGTGAACCAAGCTCTGAAATTTTTATACAAGCTTCCTCACGATTTCGGCTTCGTACCCTAAAAATTTCAGCTTCTAAAACTTCGTAGAAAAAAAAGTTATAGCGAAAATGCCACGATGACCTATTTGGAGCTGCGAAACCCTAGAATCCAAAGATTTGATACCAAATGTTGTGTAACCAACTCCAAAAAGAGAAGAAAAGAGATATAAATGCCTTAGAAATGAGCCACTTCGAGGGGGCAACCTCCAATACATTACATAAATGAACAATTATTGGATGATACAATTTACAAAACCTCCTTTCTATATATAGGAGTCCATGGGGCCATAATGTAATCCTAGTGGGCCACAATGTAATCCTAGCCGACCTAAAAATAATAATGTAAGGGCACAATATTAACAATATGGGGGTTATAGGGGTACAACAATAACAATAAGTGGGGTTAGACTAACATAATAAGGGACTACACTATTAATATAGGGGCTTAACAAAATGCTTGATACGTCAACGATGATTACCTTTGCAAAACAAAATATTAGACCTTGAAAAAATACTTTTGCATCAGTGACAAAAATCTACTTATGTCCAAGAGATCATCAAGTAAAAACCTTTACGACTAGCTCCCAAAATCGATCAAAATTATAATTAAAATTTATTTAAATTTTTAAGGGAACTTTTATTAAGTTTCAAAGGCTTGAAGCCTTAGAAAATTATGTGTTTGGAAGAATTTTTCAGGCCCTTTTGCACGAGGTGAGAAATATAAGCTTTATGTTCAACGCAAGAGGGGATTAGGCCTTCCAATGAAACCCTTTCGGACCAGGTGACTGGCGATCTTTATGCTCACGGTTAGATAGAAATAGGCCTCCAGACAAGGCTTTCAAATTTGGTATTCCAATTTGGTATTCCACTTGAGCTTGTTATTGAACTTATAAGATAAGTATTAATCTTGGATATCGGTCATAATGAATGTCATATGAATGTGTCCCAAATAAATTAGTCTTTCTTGCACTATATGTTGTGTTTTTGTTATTATTTATTTACTTGGAATTCTTCTTCATTCAGTGATGAAATTACCCCATTGTGATTAGGATAGTCAGTAGAATGACTCTATCCCAAGATCAAAGAACACAATTTATAGGTGACCTACAAATAAAATTACCAATTTAGGTAAGAGTAGCAAATTTTTTCACCACACCGACACAAGATAAATAGCCAAAATTCAGATTAAGTGTTATGTGCCCTAAGTATCAGAATCAAGAAATGGGAATTGATAGGAAACAAGGTATGCACTAGTAGAGATGATTGCAATACACTACATGGCTTCCTCTACTATTAATAAAATTAAATATCTAATCTATCTTTAACCTGCTATTGCATTACCCTGCAACAATGTACACCAGAATATAGAGGGTTTACATTTGAGCAAGAAAAGCATGCAATTAGGACTAAGGAGCCAAAAAGAACCCCATAGAAACCAACTACAACTATTTCCTTTTGAAAACTAATGTCTCCTTGGAGCCCCTTCTATCCAAGAGAAAGTCTATAAAGTCGTAGTGACCCACTTCCTAAGACAAACACTTGAATGAATACTCTTGATTCTTTGAAATTACTACTCTTGGCCTTGTGGTGGAATATTTGATATTGAAACAGAAATTGTTGCCCAAACAACCTTAAAACTACATTCACAACATTTAATATAAGGTAATCCCTAAACTCTCTCTAAGAATTCTGGAAACATTATCCTGTATGTCCGAAATTCATTTTCAATTTATAAAATACATTCGGATATCAAAAATACATCTGGGCTTTTTGTGTTTGCCCAAAAAAACATCAGTGGTTTTCCACCATTTTCCAGAACAGTTGACACCATTTCTTGACAATTTTTTGAAACCTCTGGATATAATTGGTATTCAACAATGATTTTCCTTTTTTAGTTCAAAAACAAAAAGAAAAAATCTAGTCCCACTATGCTTGTAGATATTCCTTGGGTGAATTGATTAGGTTCTATGAAAAAAGAACCAAGACCTTCAAAATATTTGATGTGGAAATGATTCATGAATACTTGGCATCTATCAAGTCTAATCCTTTAGATAATCTAAAATGTATTTAATCACAATAAGAAGTTAGAGGCATCAACCTTTATACCCAAATTCTAGTTCTTCAATATTTTCTATCACAATCAAGAGAATGAGAAAACACATCTCAAATTGTACTAGCAACTGCCTAAAACAAAAATATTAGCTTCTCATAAGGGACTTCTCTTAGTCATGCACACACATAACAAATATTCTCTCACAATTCCTTTGCAGACTAACAGCTAAAACAAAAAATTATGAATCCATGATTCTTTTAATAAATCAGGCCAGAAAGACTTCAAAAATCAAGTTTAATGCTTCTATTATAAACAATTTATTGAGATTCAGGAAGGGGAAAGGTGAGCCTTCTCAAGGGACTACAATATAGCATTAGAAATGTATTTTTATAGCTTGGGACAACTGTGTAGACTGTAGAAAAATGGTGCAGTCGAACAATCTGAATTGCACATGTATGCCTTTGGTTGCTTGAGTGCCAAGAAAGACTATGTTTTTGTATTTTCTTGTCCAAAAGTTGGATTTGAAAGAATTACGATGTGTTTCAAATTTTGGATCAAAATTTTGAGATGGCTATATTTATGAACTGGAAGCACAAAGAGGGCTTAGTTTGATGAAATGACATGGAAAAAACTAGGAGTTGTTAGGAATATATGGGTTTACTCCAATATTACAAAATTCAATGAGTTAGACTTAGACTTGCAGGTTAAACCTAACTTGGCCTGTAAAAAAGAGGCAAGTTAATCTGGTAGAGAATCAAACTCACTTCCCATAAGTGTGACTCAACAGCTATGAGTGTGACTTGGGAGTAATCAGAGGTCAAACTCTAGCCCACATGTACTTGCTGATTTTTTGACAGGTCAATGAATCTGACTTGAAATCCCGTAAAAAAACTTAGTGTGCCCCATCCTGAAAGTAAAAATTTCAATTATTAAGTGCCCCATCATGTTGATGGAGCTATAGAGGAGGTCAGGTACACCACAAAGTGGTAACAGAGCCTCCACGTTTAATTCATTAGACCTCTGGGATACTTGATCTGAAAATGGAAGTACTTGAAAATGTGTGCAAGGTATCCATTTCCATTTAATTAAATGTGTGCAAAAAATCCAAGTCTGGCTGATTAAACAACTACTTAGAACTAATACAGAGATTGAATGTAGGGGCATTTACTGGATATGTCACCTTTAAAGAAAGGATGAGATCCAAAAGCTATCTGGCCCTTTACAGACTCTGCCTAAAGAAATAATAGAAGTAATCACTACTGATCTGGAAATGAAACTACTTGTTTGCTTGTGCAAGGTATTCATTATCCATAAACTTATGTGTGCAATCTGTTTAATATGTTTTGCAATTGGAACAAAATGCTTTTGATGAATTTATGAGTCTTTTGTGTGTAGGAGGCTTATTTCTTTTTACTGTTTAACATCTTTAACTTTGGAAAAACACAGCAAATAAATCACAGAATATAACACAACATATGATAAGGCAGTTCATCCCTCCTGGGCTACATCTACCAGGTCGAAGGCCCCCAAATGGGCATGTCCTTGCTCTTATTATGCTCAAAATTAGTTATACAGTGTGAAGAAAGCCTAAACAGGAAAAAATAGCTATATAAATTAATTCATAACAATACAAAATAGTAAATATAGGCTTTTGTTTCACCTCCAAAGGTTAACCATAGCCCAATACAGCTCCAACACTCCTTAGGCCTTGATGGCTCTCCAAGATTCTCTGCTGAAAAATTACCTGAAGATGATCTCTGTTGCCTCTACAACCTACATCATTGGCTCTAGAATTCTCTAATTACCCAAAATAAAAAAAAAATTCGCTCCAAATGGTCTTCCCTAGCCCAAGTTATGAGCCCAACAACTTTTGCCTAATTAGGGCTAGAAAACCTCCACCAAATGTGGTGGAACTGTAGATAGCTCCACTATTTTAGGGATCAGCGCCAAATATGGGTGGAATCTACCATTTAAACCGCGTAGTTAGTGGTGGAAATAAGTGTTAGGGGTGGGCGGTCACATGGACCGTCTGCACCCATCGGATTAGCCGTTGGAGCCAACAGTTTTTGTTAACCGTGGCATTAACGTTATTGCATAACTACCGCCGCATTTCCATGTGAACAACCGCTTACGATAACCACCGATCCTATGGTTTATGCTTATGGCTATGGTTCTCCACCCAAGGTTTCATGCATGGGGGGGTGGCCCCCTTTCCACGCCCATTTCAAACCTTATGAAAGTTTATATATGTGTGAAGGCCTAGGTATTATAAGAACCACGTTGCAACGGGTTGGTCGGGCCCATGGGTTGGTGGCCACCCGACCCGTGGTTGAATCCTATCAGCCCATACAAATTTTTACCACAGAAAACATTGAAGTCTTGGGGCCATGTGGCGGCCTCCGGGCAGGCCACGTGGCACCCATTGATTTGTCCATTTGAATACAGTCAACCCATTATCCAACTGAAACGTGACAAGTGTCGAATGCTGATTGGATGATGAAGGAATATTCCATGGAATATTCTATGGAATACTCCCAAAATATTTTGTGGAATATTCTTTTTAAATATTTTTTTATGCAAAGTCGAACTGAGTCAAATTGGGCTTTTCCCTGAAATTGAGAAACTTCAAACTTGAATATCTTTCTCATACAACATCGGTTTTGAGTGACGTTCACGGCTACAGGATCGTTTTGACGAGACCTTTCCTGGCATTCTGGTTTCAACCAATTCTGAGCAAATAAAATTTTGAGCATTTTTTCAACTTAGGACACGATCACCTGATCACACCTCCCCATTGGGAAGCTTTTGGACCCCAAAAGCCTTCAATTACTTGTTAAGAAGATGAGGGTACAGCTCCCTCACCTTTTCCACCTCCATCCACTTTTCCTTACTCAGTTTGCTGCCTTTAAGACCAACCTGAACATAATCAACATTTCCCCTCCTTGAAGTGTGTGTCCTTCTGTCAAGGATAACATCTTCTTTCAACTCATCCAAAAATTATGGCGAGAAATTCTCTATGGATGGTAGCTGAATATCACTTTCATAATCAGAAATTAAAGGAGGTTCATACAAACGTAAATTTTCCACATTAACAACATAATACATTTGCATATATGAAGGTAAATCTAGTTGAAAAGAATTATTTCCAACTTGTTTAAGGATTTTGAATGGACCATAACGAATAGGCTTCACCTTTTTACCTTCTCCTTGCATTCTTTCCTTACTAATATGCAACCATACCTCAACCCCTTCTTGAAACTTATGATCAATTTTGTGCTTATCATGCCTCTCCTTGTACTTGCCTTGACTTTTTTCAAGCTGTTCTTGAACGTGCTGATGTATGAGCTGAATTATTTCAATGAACATGAGAGCTTTGTCAATGTCACTATGCCCATCAATGGCAACATCCTTCTCAAGAATTAAATCTAATGGTGACTTAGCAAATACCCAAAACAAGCTTCAAAAGGTGAAGTATTTGTAGAAGAGTGCTTGGCCTGGTTGTAAGCATGTTGAATGTAATGCAAATGCTCATCCCAAATCTTGGGATGCTTGCTGTAATAAACTCTCAAAATATGTACAATGGTTCTATTCACTACCTCTGTTTGGCCATTAGTTTGCGGATGAAAAGTAGTACTCTTCTTCAACTTGGTGTCCATCATCTTCCATAGATTGGACCAAAAATTCCAAACAAATTTGGAATCCTTGTCACTAACAATAGAAGTAGGCAAGCCATAATGAACCCATACATGTTGAAAATATAAATCAACAGTTTGTTCAGCAGTTATAGATTTCTTACATGGCATAAGAATACACATCTTGCTGAAACGATCAACTACTACATAAAGATAATCATGCTTCTTTCTAGATAATGGTATCCCTCCAACAAAATCCATAGAAAACACTTTCCCATGGTCTAGAAGGTACCGGAAATGGCGTATATAAACCAAGCTTCCTATTGCTAGGCTTGCTTGTAGCACATAATGAACAACCTCTAATGAAACGTGAAACACTATATACCATGCGTTGGTACAAAGTGTCAAAAAGTGGAAACACTATTTGATGGGAAAAGAAACAATTGTTCATACCGACCATCAGCCTTTATAATGCTTGCAATTGCAAAGTAAATTGCAGTAGTCACAACATTTCAGATGGATGGGCTTCCTACAACAATTTCACTTGGTAATAAGGTACAAGAAAGGTATTTACAACAAGGTTGCTGATATGCTTTCAAGGCCTATTATTAGTGTGAGTACTTTGCTTAAGAATGATTCTATTGTGCATGAGAGCTACATAGAACAGTATGCATCAGATGTTGATTTTAAGGAGGTGTATGCTAACTTGAGTGATGGGAATCATGTTTATCAATTCTGTGCTTATCATGCCTCTCCTTGTACTTGCCTTGAATTTTTTCAAGTTGTTCTTGAACGTGCTGATGTATGAGCTGAATTATTTCAATGAACATGCGAGCTTTGTCAATGTCACTATGCCCATCAATGCAACATCCTTCTCAAGAATGAAATCTAATGGTGACTTAGGCAAATACCCAAAAAAAGCTTCAAAAGGTGAAGTATTTGTAGAAGAGTGCTTGGCCCGGTTGTAAGCATGTTGAATGTAATGCAAATGCTCATCCCAAAGCTTGGGATGCTTGCTGCAATAACCTCTCAAAATATGTACAAAGGTTTTGTTCACTACCTCTGTTTGGCCATCGGTTTGCAGATGAAAAGCAGTACTCTTCTTCAACTTGGTGTCCATCATCTTCCATATATTGGACCAAAAATTCCCAACAAATCTGGAATCCCTGTCGCTAACAATAGAAGTAGGCAAGCCATAATGAAACCATACATGTTGAAAATATAAATCAGCAGTTTTTTCAGTAGTTATAGATTTCTTACATGGAATTAGAATACACATCTTGCTGAAATGATCAACTACTACATAAAGATAATCATGCTGCTTTCTAGATAATGGTAGCCCTCCAACAAAATCCATAGAAACACTTTCCCATGGTCTAGAAGGTATTGGCAATGGCGTATATCAACCAAGCTTCCTATTGCTAGGCTTTCTTGTAGCACATAATGAACAACCTCTAAAGAAACGTGAAACATTATCTACCATGCGAGGCCAAAAACAATACCTCTGTAAATGTGCCACCATTTTGCTTACCCCGAAATGTCCAGCTATGAGAGAAGAATGAGCCTCTCTCATCATGCTTAGTCTCTCCCCCTGTGGTATACATAACTTGCCCATATGAAATAGAAAATTATTATGCAAATGATAATCATTCTCCTCAACATGATTCCCTTCACTCAAGTTAGCATACACCTCCTTAAAATAAGCATCTGATGCATACTGTTCTATGTAGCTCTCATGCACAATAGAATCATTCTTAAGAAAAGTACTGGCACTAATAATAGGCCTTGAAAGCATATCAACAACCTTGTTGTAAATACCTTTCTTGTACCTTATTACCAAGTGAAATTGTTGTAGGAAGCTTATCCATCTGAAATGTCGTGACTGCTGCAATTTACTTTGCGATTGTAAGTATTGTAAAGGCTAATGGTCAGTATGAAAAACTGTTTCTTTGCCCATCAAATATTGTTTCCACTTTTTGACACTTTGTACCAACACATACAACTCCTTATCATATGTAGGATAATTCACAACAACACCAATAAATGTCTCAGAATGAAATGCGATAGGTTTAACATGCTGTAAGAGAACTGCACCCATGGTGTAATCACTAGCATCTGTCTGAATCGCGAATGGCTGTCTCAAGTCCGGTAATGCAAGAACTGGAGCTAAACTTATCTTCTCTTTCAAAGACTCAAAATATTTTTGTTGCTTGCCTCCCCATTGGAAAACATGATTCACACTTGTCACTGCATGCATAGGAGCTGCTATGGCAGAAAAGTTAGAAATAAAATTCCTCCAATACTGAGCTGCACCCAAAAAAGTTCTTACCTCTATAATGGATTTGGGAGTAGGCCAATTCACAATGTCTTCTACTTTGGAAGGATCAATTATCAAAGTGACTCCTCCTACTA
The DNA here is from genome assembly GCA_034641835.2 of Pinus albicaulis. NCBI lineage: Eukaryota > Viridiplantae > Streptophyta > Pinopsida > Pinales > Pinaceae > Pinus > Pinus albicaulis. The sequence continues at coordinate 21,809 of JAXQQM020069121.1, read as the reverse complement.
TGTGTCCCAAATAAACCAAAGAAGTCTTTCCAAATTCACACTTTGACATTTTAAGAAATAACTGATTTTTCTTCAAAACATCAAGTACTTTCTTAACATGCATGGCATGCTCTTCTCTAGTCTTGCTGAAAATTAAGATGTCATCTAAGTAGAAAATAACGAAATCATCAAGAAAATGACGTAAGACATCATCCATTACCATTTAATTAAATGTGTGCAAAAAATCCAAGTCTGGCTGATTAAACAAATACTTAGAACTATTCCAGAGATTGACTGCAGGGGAATTTACTGGATATGTCACCTTTAAAGAAAGGATGAGATCCAGAGGCTACCTGGCCCTTTACAGACTCTGTCTATAGAACTTGTAGAAGTTAACACTCATAATATGAAAATGAAATGAATTGTATTTTTTGTTCAAGATAGTCATTTTCCATAAAATATATATGCAAATAGTTATTCATATCTTGCAATTGAAAAAGAGTGTTTTTGGTATCTGTATAAGAGTTTATGTGTCAAGGTAAGTTATTTTAATTTTTTTTTAACATATTAAATCAGAAGTTTTTAGCAAGATAACTTCAACATAACATGACACAGATGTTTGATGAGCAGTTCACCCCTCCTGGGCTACGTCTGTTGGATCAAGCCTCCCAAAATGAGCTTGTTCCCTTGTATTAAAATGATTTTAAATGCTAATAAAAGTTAAAGAGTGTCTCAATAGACAAATATGAATGCAAATACTAATTCAGAAGGTATGAAAAAGCTCAGAATCCCTTTCCAAATTCACAAAACAGTGAAGAATTACCATAAACACTGATTTCTTCAATAAGGCCCTGGCGGCTCTTTGAAATCCTATGTAGCTTTTTGGGATGTATAAGTCCTAAAACAGATATGAAACCTCTTTCATTAGGTTTAGAAGGTTGGAATTAGCTGAAAATGATATTTGGTTCTCCTCAACAGAAAGGTACAACTCAAAATAGCTCAAACCCCAAAATGGCCCTCGTGGCCCTGAAAAACTCTCCTGAAGGTTTTCGGCCTCTGAGAGTATTCAAACAGAACTTAAACCTATCCCAATGGTTTCAGAAGGTGGAAAATAGCTGAGAATGGTCTTTGAATCACCTCAAACAGAGAGGTACAACCCAATACAGCTCTATTACCAAAATGGCCCTAATGGCTCAAAAAAATTCACTGAAGTTAAAATGGCTATAGAACACCTCTACTACCTTTGGAACCTATCTCCATGGCTATAGAATGCTGAAAATAGTCAAAAATGACTTTTGGTTCACCAAAAATGGTTAACCACAGCTCAACACAGCTTCAAACCCAAAATGGCCCTAATGGCTCAAAAAGCTTCTCTAAAGCTAAATAGGCTGAAGATCAGCTCCAATGGCTCTGAAACCTATGCCATTGGCTTCATAATGCTGAGAAGATATGAAATAAAATAAAAAAAATTGTTCCAAAAGGTTTAGCCTATCAAAAGTTATGGCCCAATCCATTTTTGCACAATCTGGCCTAAAACAACTCCATTAATTATGGAGAAACTGGAGATAAGACTGACAACTTTGGCAAAGGCCACCGAAAATGGTGAAAGGCACCAAATACATCGGAACCACAAGCAGTTAAATTAAATGTTGAATATGTGTTCACATGCGCTATGAATCCAACGGTTAGGGAAGAGTTAACCGCGACATAATCGTTTGGGCCAACGGTTATCACACCGTGGCATTAACATAATATATAAATTTGTTGAGTGGTCACATGGTGGGGTCTAACCGTTGCCGTGACTGTCAAGTGGGTGGTTAGCCCTGGGTCTTTAGTGCATGGTCCCGTGTATAGGGGGTTGGCCCCCTTTCTGCCGCTAATCCAAACCTTTGCAAACCTTAAATAGAAACTCCGACTCATTCATATTAAGAACTAACTTGTGGTTTGAGGGTAAATCGTTGGTGCTATAACCTAGAGGTCTCGGGTATGATTCCTAGAACCTCCAAATAACTTTTGCCACCAAAAATTCCACAGGAGAGGGGCCACGTGGCAGCCTCCGGGCTTGCCACGTGGCACTCGATGATTGGCCCATAAATTACCAAGTCAATCCAACATCCAACCTGCGCTTGACACTTGGCACAAAAATACCATGTGGAATATTCTAGGGAATATTATGAGGAATATTCCTTTTTTATTTTTAAAATTTGAAAGTCAAACCTGGTCAACCTAGTCTTTTTGCAGTTTACTGAAAACTTCAAAGCTGCATAACTTTCACATACAGTGTCGGATTTGCATTAGGGGAATTTTGAGGTCTAAAATGGGCCTCCTAAGGAAATTATAAAATAATAGTGGAAAAAATCTAATAAGATTTGATGACATCATCAAATTTTAGAGGGAAAATGAAAAAACTACTTTTTCAATTCATATTTTCAACTTATCTCCCAAAGATTTTACTCAAATTTCGAGCAGGAGTACTCGTTGGATGCGGAATTTAATTCCCCATCCAAGGAGTACCCATGTTTCATACTTTCGATGGGTTCTACTACACGAAAAATGAGAAATACATAAAAAAACATGATTACAATCACGTTTTTTATGTATTTCTCATTTTTCGTATAGAAGAGTTCATCGAAAGTATGCAACATGGGTACTCCTTGGATGAGGAATTAAATTCCGCATCCAACGAGTACTCCCGCTCGAAATTTGAGTAAAATTTTTGGGAGATAAGTTTAAAATACGAGTTGAAAAAGTAGTTTTATTATTTTATTATTTTTTAATATTTTTACTTTTTTACTCCAAAAATGGTGAATCATCCATTATGGATGACATCATCATCTTGAATCCTATTGGTTGTTATAAAGTTTATTTTTGTTGTAAATTTTTCTTATGAGGCCCATTTTAGACCTCAAAATTCCCCTAATGAGTGTCGTTCAAGGCTACAAGATCGTTTTGATGAGACCTTTCTTGTCATTTTGGTTTCAACCAATTCTGAGAAAATAAAATTTTGAGCATTTTTACAACTTAGGACATGATCACCTGATCAATACTGGTAAATGGTTTGACAAAATGTGGAATGAGCATCTAGCACACACTACTTACCAATTGGTTGTTAAAACATGTGAACTGAATTGGTGTCTGAACCAACCAGTTGTAGAGAATCATAAACAATGGAATTGTATTGAAACCCTTTGCTGCCATATATGGTTCCATGCTCCCTAATTATAAAACTGTCTATTTGGAATAACTTACAAGGAGATACTATTGAATAGTGTAATTGTAAATAGACTGAACAAATGTGCCTATTCGTGTTGTGAACTTAAGACTCCGTGACCAAAGAATAGGAAGAGGATGATCTATTATGTCACCATTTTCAGTCATGGATAGAAGCTTTGATTGAATCCACTTGGCGGTAAATTAGGATATCTCATTAACATGTATGCCTAGTGCCAAAACCTGGTTGATACACATACCCTACTTGAAAAAATGTGTTAAAGGAGAAATGTTACGTAGTGGGTTTTGAATGCACATAGAACATAGCACAGTGCACATGAGTGTTCTTGTTGTATTTCTTCTGCTATTAAAGAGATCTCAGTAGAGGCATTAATCCTGTCTTATCCTGTACACACAATGGCTTCATATCCTGTTAGTTAGTTTTTATCAAAACTTCTCCTTGTGAGTTTTGGATACTTGTAGCTTGAGAAAATAATTGCACTAATAAAACAACGCAAATGAATTTGCAGTCTATAGTTGTGATTTTGGCATATAAAAACACGCTCTCTGAGAACAAATGTAGTGAACATAAACCATTGTAATAGAACTCATCTCTCCACAAGGTAACAAGATAGATGGCTTGACAATGAAGGGAGTTATGCATATGCTTGGCTATATGCCAAATCCTCAACTTGGCAGGTGGAAAAACTGGCACCGCGAGTAAGCCCTTCTGTTTTATTGCCAGATTCAAGGACACAAGGTAAGCCTAACAGTCTTTTCTTTAGCTCCATAATAAAGGCATCTATGAACTAATCAGCTCTTTATGAGGGCATGAGAGCTAGACTTGAGTTGGGTATTGCAGGGACTAAACTCTATAAATGATATCTGAGTCTATCCATCTAGATGTCAGGGATAGGGTTATTATAAGTCATTGTCAAATTATATGCCTATATTGGAGCATGTCCAAGGCTAGAATGAAATTAAACTGCATCTGCGACTTCGTAGCCACTATTTCAAGTATGGTGACCTAGTCTTAAGGGGAATTAATGCCTTACTTCAAGTCCGATGTCTTCTGTATAGGAAATTTAACCTATGGAGGCACCTTTAATATATATATATATATATATATATATGGGATCTAGATGTAAAAAAACGTTGAAGATCACAAACCCATACCTAAATGTACAACATTTTCGCGATTGCAATTTCTGCCATAATGGTGAAATGTACAACATAATCCATGCTTGCCTATTTCTTCAATATGTCCTAAATTTTAGGCAATGATTTCCATTTTGTAACCCTATTTTATAGTGTTGCATTGAATAAGTTATAGGTATCATAGTTATTGATACACCTCAAGATGGGCATAGGGATATGTTTCACAATTTTCCTCCCGACCAGAGATATACATCCTCACCCTTACTTGTCTCAAGGGATCCAAAGATTTCTCTCCACCCTGAGGTTTCTCTACAACTCCAGCCAATGTTGTATGAAAATGTGAATTTTGTACCCTATCAATCCTACGTGGATTTGGAACTCCCAGAAGCCATGGGCCTTTGGAACATCCCTAGCCACTCTGAGTTGGAAACCTTTGATTGTAGTGCCACAACCTAATGGACAACGAGTGTAGAGGAAGGGGTGCACTACTGCGGGTTGTGAAGGAAAATGGGGGATGAGAGAAAGTCAGTTGGAAGATGATGGAATCAAGTACCTTGGTCTGCTACCATATTGGTGCAACTATGGACCATAGTTGGCTTAGGTAGCCTTTTACCCCGATAGAGTCTTGACCACAACACGGGGATGACCTACTACTAAGAGATATGAGTAGCATAGTCTATTGTTGAGTGGAACATCTAGGTCTGAAGAAAATTGGTGTCACTTCTCAAAGATAAATGTTATGTTATATTGTGTTTTTTTGTAGATTACATTTTTATGAATTATCTATGTTGCAAAGGTTAATAATAGGATGCATTGCATAATATTGTGCATTGAACATGTAAAATAGAGTAGAATCAAGGTAAATTTTCAAAGGCCAGGTTATAAAGATAGTAATATGCCCCAGTGAGTGATTGGTGGTGTTGTAGAAACAGACAAGTCACAAATGATGGGCAATGGCCTGCTATAACTAATATTGAATCAACCAATAATGGCTGGAGGTGCACTCCCAAGGACAACAAAAAATTTCTTGATGCAGGTCTCAACCTAGCAACATATCCTTCAGGATTTGAAAAATGTGTTTATTTATTTTCATACCATAAGGAAAGACTTTATCATCTTTAATGGTTAAGTGCCAGCTGGACATTTTGGAATGTTAGTGTTATTGGATATTCCCAGGTGGCGGTTTTGTTAACTTCTATGCCCTTAGGTATTTATGGCAGTTATTAAGGCATCTTTCGCATGGTATACCTAAGCTTGTGGTGAGCACCACACAACACCCTAATTTTGTAAAAAAATGCCCTATTTGTACATTATTGTTATATTAATAATTAAAGAAAACATTTTATGCCAAAAAATGTATATAATATGGTAACCACACAGTGAAATGGTTTTAAAACCTATTGTTTCCTAAACAGAAGAAAATGTATATGTACATATATTCAATCAAGGCAACAATTTTTAGCATTTCAGCACAGAATATGGTGATTAATAAGGAATACACCTAATAGAAAATACAATAAGGTCTGTAAGGCTAGAATAAGATGCTTTTGTGAATGTTCTATACATATAAAAATGACTCTTGCAAAAGGTCCCTGATTTAAAAAAAAAAAGATCAGTACTATCAACTTAATCAAAGTAAAGGAAAAGTGTAGTAGCTCAACTAACTAAAAATTCTACAAAATATCTGCCTATTAATTTCTACCATGAAATTATCTTCACTTAATATAAGTTGGAGGAGGATTATCAAGTTTAATGTTTGTGATGATTTGGGCTTTCCCCAGCTGGAGATGCTAACTCATTTTATCATTAGAATGAAAAATATTCAAATACTCATGACTTGAAATGGTGAAATTAGGTTTTCAATCCTGTTGGAAAACATAAAAAAGACATTCTCATATACCGAAAATATGCATGGAAATTAACAAAATACCTGATTCAATTGATAGCTGCTACTACTGATGTCTAGGAGGTGGTTGTAGCAGGTGCTTTTCTTTGCATTCCCTTCATAACACCATCTGAAGTGACCCTAGTCTTGTAGACCCAGTCGCATTTTCCCACATTATTCTATTTTGGGCAAGGAGCCAAACCTAAATTATTTTTCTTTAGCAAGGAGTTCTGATTTTTAGCCATAATATTGTTCCATTTACTATACCACAAAACAAAAGAATGATCAAAATGATGGAACTATGATGGAATACTTGGGTTGCATGTGCTATGCTACATAATGATTACCAATGATTTTCACTGTCTTTGTGAGAACTTATGATCTGCTACATAGTCCTTCTCATGAGTTTTGCAGAGTTTTCTTTACTCATCAAAACGAAGAATCAGAACTGCATTAGCACATGTATTGAGAACTGCATTAGCACATGTATTGAGTCCACCAATTTTTGAACCTATTCATCGTTGTTTCCATGGTCACACTTGCCACTAGAACATGCTTGGATGGAATTTTGTTATGAGCCCTAGATCATGTAGGGCTTCATTGTGCTTCAGTTGCACTCCACAACTAGGATACAATGCAAAATTATCCCAAACTCAATGTAATGTTGTAGATAATAGATAACGTTGTGGATGATGTCAATATCTAGTATTATGCCAGTATATCATATTAAAATTTTAATCATTTGTCTTCATTGTTTCTTAATAACCAAATAAAAAAATAGCACTGAGATGACTAGCATCACCTACCCAGCTCTTGAAAATCTTGCGAAGGAGGCACTTCATTCAACTCTCCATTTCATCTTCTTCTATGGGATTCGATGGAATTCATAGGTGTATCAGAATCACACCAGTCCTCCTGTGGCTCCAGTGGCTCTATGGGGCTACAAGTAATTCATTGCAAGTATCATAGAACATTTCATTAATAGCTATCCAACCTAAAAAAATAAAAGGCCTAAAAACATAAAAAACGAAGCTACCTTGTGGAATAGAAGATGGGCATGGGTATATGGCCTCCAAATTTCTGAATTCTCTCTCACGTTCTACTTTAACTTCTAAAATTTCATCCCCAGCAACTACTCGTCGTGAAGGACTAAGGTCAAAATACAAAAACATTTAAAAAGGGGCTAGTGACAAGATCTCTAATCGAAAGAAAATATTTGAGAAGACCAGTCCTAATGCCTTTAACGTTACAGATGATTACTTGAGATCAACTAATTATATAATAATACACTCTTTATTTATAGGTTCATTAACCTAAGTTTTATAATGTCCTTAGAAAAGTTAAGAATAAAGATCTGAAAAAGCAAGGTGAATACGTGAAAAAACAATGTGAATATGGAAAAAGATAAGGCATGCACACATAATAGAGTCTGGCAAAAAGAAAGAAAATATCTAATTAAAATATAACTAGGATATAGGTACATCTCACTGACAAAATTTACATTGCATGCAGAAAATATCAACCAACAATGAAGATAACCTACTGCATTTTTTAGCTGTGCACCAGCACCAAAGCTCAGGTTGCCAGCAGGTATTGGAAGTACACTTGGATCACTTATCGGATCTGATATGGGATCAATTGGCATCTCTTATTCTTACTGGTGTAGTATAGCATTGAACATGGAAACATCTAGTCTAGCTACACACTTTTCCATAACCTACAGGAGGATGTGTTGGGTGTGGAGCCTGATTTTCTTCCTGATTCAAAGATCCTTGTTTTAGCTAGATGTATACCCCAGGAAAATTGTACACCCTTGCACGCAGGGGGGTATGGGGGGTCCAGGGGGCCAGCGGTCCCCCAGCAGGGGTTTCGGGGCAGCGACCCTGTAGCCAAAAATAGATGTAAAATTGCCTTGTAAAAGTATAGTAATTTCTAGTCAATCTGGGCCATTCATTAGGCAGATGATATAACAGTAGAAGTTATGTTTATTTTAGGTTTTTTTTTCCCTAGAAGGCAACCCCTCGCTTTTATGAGGGTATTGTATTGCGGCTGTGTAATGTATGTGTATTATCTGAGCGGGAAATAGATAGGGAGACTGTGAGAGAACAGAGGATATTACGGCGGATCTGCTGTAGGTTTTGTCTCTTCATTTTGCTAGATAATAGAAAGGAAGGACTGGTTGTTTGGGGTGGACGTAGCCCAAACTGGGTGAACCACGTATATCTGTGTCTCTTTGGTTTTATGTGTTTTGTGTGCTTTTATTTTCCGCATATTTTATGTGTTGCATTTCTTTGTAATATTTAATTTTCTAACAACTGGTATCAGAGATGAAGGTATATTTGGCTGATAAACTCGCAGGAAAGAAGGGTTCCTAGTTCGAGTGAGAGCAATGGCGGAAGATGCTAAGTTTAGGGTCGAGAAATTTAACGGCCAGAACTTCCCATTGTGGAAGATGCAGATGGAAGATAATCTGTATCAGAAAGATCTATACCTACCATTGAGCGGAAAAGCAAAGAAGTCGGTGGCCATGACAGATGCAGAATGGAACATTCTCGATAGAAAGGCACTCGGAACAGTACGGTTGTGCCTTGCGGCGTCAGTCGCCTTCAATATTTCGAAGGAAACAACAACAGAGGGTTTGATGCAGACGTTGGCGAAACTATATGAAAAACCCTCGGCCTTAAACAAGGTATTTCTTATGAAACGACTATTTAATATGAAGATGTCGGAAGGTGGATCTGTTGCAGACCATTTAAATGAATTTAATACAGTTACCAGTCAGTTAAGTTCTGTAGGGGTAAACTTTGATGATGAAGTTAGAGCTCTATTATTCTTGTGCTCATTTCCAGAGATTTGGAATGGTTTAGTAATGGCCATTAGTAACTCTGTCTCTGGATCTAGTACTTTAAAGTTTGATGATGTTGTTGGTGCTATCCTTAGCGAGGAAATGCGACGGAAAAGCTCCGGTGAGACATCGGGTAATGCTTTGAGTGCAGAGTCTAGGGGAAGGAGAATGGAAAGAGGAAAGAGCTCAGGATATCGCAGTAAATCAAGAAAAGGCAGATCCAAGTCCAGATCGGGGATAGTGTGCTGGAAATGCGGAAAGAAAGGACACCTAAAGAAAGACTGTAGATCTCGGAAGGGAAAAGAAGGAGATGCACAACAAGAAAACAATCATGAAGAAAATGTGACAGGTGATGTGTTACAAGATGCTTTGATTCTTTCTTTCGAAAATGTTACTGATTCTTGGGTTGTAGATTCAGGGCTTCATTCCATGCCACACCTGATAAGAAATATTTTCATGACTATGTTCAAGGAGATTTTGGACAAGTTCGTTTGGGTGATGATAAACCTTGTAAAATTTTTGGAATGGGTAAAGTTCTTGTAAAACAATAGAATGGAAACCAATGGCTACTAAAGGAGGTAAGGCATGTTCCAGATCTGAAGAAAAATCTGATTTCAACAGGGCAGTTAGGCGGTGAAGGTTGTGTGACAACTTTCACAGATAAAACTTGGAAGGTCACCAAAGGAGCCTTGGTAATAGCAAAAGGTGAAAAGGTTGGTACATTGTATTTATGCAATGGTATTTCTAACTCTGTTAATGCTTTAACTTCCAAAGGAGCAGATGCAGCATTATGGCATCATAGGCTCGAACACATGAGTGAGAAGGGAATGAAGATTCTCCACTCAAGAAATTTTTTTCCAGGTTTGAAGAATGTTGATTTGGATTTCTGTGAGAATTGCATTTATGGAAAACAAAAGAGAGTCAGATTTCTCAGAGTTGGGAAAGAAAAGAAGAGCGAAAAAATGGAGCTTGTGCATACAGATGTATGGGGACCTTCTCAGGTATCATCTCTCGGTGGCTCTCATTATTATGTTACTTTTATTGATGATGCAACTAGAAAAACATGGATTTATTGTATTCAGAATAAATCTGATGTATTTGATACTTTCAAGAAATGGAAAGCTTTGGTTGAGATTGAGACAGGAAAGAAGTTGAAGTGTCTCGGATCAGACAATGGAGGTGAGTATTGCAGCAAAGAGTTTGATAGGTATTGTTCAGAGCATGGAATTCGTAGAGAGAAGACAGTTCCAAGAACACCACAAGAAAATGGTGTGTCAGAAAGGATGAACAAAACAATCATGGAGCGTGCAAGGTGCATGAGATTGCATGCAGGATTTCCTTTACAATTTTGGGCAGATGCTGTAGATACTGTTGTTTATCTAATAAACAGAGGGCCTTCAAGTTCCTTGGATGGTGGTATTCCAAAAGGAAGCATGGACATGTAAAAAGGTGAACTACTCTTTTTTAAAGCCTTTTGGTTGTGAGGACTTTGTCCATATTAATAAAGAAAACAGAACAAAGCTTGAGGCAAAATCAAAGAAATGTACCTTTACTGGATATGGTGCTAATGATTTTGGTTATCGCTTATATGATTATGAAAATCACAAAATCATTAGGAGCAGAGATGTAATATTCAATGAAAAGGTCTTGTATAAGAATCAGTTGCAGGAAAAGAAATAGGAAAAAAAAAGCAAGGAATACGCGGTTCTTGATGAGATAACTGAAAAAGCAAAGGTGCCTGAAAATGATAATAATCAACAACCACAGCAGCAGTAACCACCAAAACGGCAACAAGAACCTCAAACACCTGAAAGTGGTGTTAGAAGATCTACCAGGATAAGTAGACCCCTTGAACGATACTCCCCTTCATTATATTATTTATTGCTGACTAATTCTGGTGAACCTGAATGTTATGAAGAAGAAATGCAGGTTGAAAGCAGGAAGAAGTGGGAGCTAGCCATGGAAGAAGAGATGGAATCCTTAATGCATAACCAGACTTGGGACTTAGTTAGGTTGCCTGCAGGTAAAACTACATTGCAGAATAAATGGGTTTACAGGCTAAAGGAGGAAGATGGAGGAAAACAGAGGTACAAAGCTAGACTTGTGGTGAAGGGGTTTGCACAGAAGAAAGGTATTGATTTTGATGAAATATTTTCTCCTGTTGTTAAGATTAATTCAATCAGAACTATCTTAAGTCTTGTAGTAGCGGAAGATTTACATCTTGAATAGTTAGATGTATAGACAACATTTATCCATGGAGATTTGGAGGAAGAGATATACATGTAGCAACCAGAAGGATATGAGGTCAAAGGGAAAGAAAAATTGGTGTGCAGGTTAACGAAGAGCTTTTTTGGCTTAAAACAGGCTCCAAGGCAGTAGTATCTAAAATTTGACAAGTTTATGTTTGAACAAGGTTATACTAGATGTCACTCTGATCATTGTGTTTATCTAAAAAGGAAAAATGATGGCAGCTATATTATATTGTTACTGTATGTAGATGACATGCTTGTTGCAGGATCTAACATGCAGGAAATAAATGTGCTCAAAATAAAATTGGCAAATTCCTTTGCAATGAAGGATTTGGGAGCTGCAAAACAAATCCTTGGTATGAGGATAACTAGAGACAGGAAAAATTGCAAATTAACACTGTCTCAAAATGAGTACATAGAAAAGGTGTTGAAAAGATTTAATATGCAGAATGCAAAACCAGTTAGTACACCTTTTGCTAGCCATTTCAAACTTAGTAAGGGGATGTGCCCAAAGACCCAAGAAGACATGGATTATATGTCTAAAGTTCCATATGCATCAGCAGTTGGAAGCTTAATGTATGCAATGGTCTGCACAAGGCCTGATATTGCACATGCAGTGGGAGTTGTAAGTAGGTACATGAATAATCCAAGAAAAGAACATTGGATGGCAGTAAAATGGATTCTCAGATATTTGAGAGGTACCACAAATCAAGCATTATGCTTTGGTGGTTCAAACATTGCTCTACAGGGATATGTTGATGCAGATATGGCAGGTGACAGAGATAATAGGAGGAGCACTACAGGATATGTATTTACTGTAGGTGGAACAGCTGTCAGTTGGGTTTCAAAAATACAAAGTGTTGTTGCACTTTCAACAACAGAAGCCGAGTATGTTGCTGCTACAGAGGCTAGTAAAGAAATGATTTGGTTACAAAGGTTTATGGATGAATTGGGTAAGAAGCATGATATGGGCACACTATACAGTGATAGCCAAAGTGCTATTCATCTTGCAAAGAACTTAGCATTTCATTCCAGGACTAAACACATACATATCAAGTACCATTTCATACGGTCAGTATTGGAAGATGGAGAGTTGAAGCTGGAAAAGATACACACTAGCCAGAATCCTGCAGATATGCTAACAAAAGTTGTAACCAGGGAGAAACTGAGAACATGCTCAGTTTCAATTGGTCTTCAAGGATGACGATGAAGATGAGGAACAGCCATGTCCAAAGAGGAGTCATTGTCCAGCAAATGAAGTAGCGATGGAGTTGCTACAATCAGTCTCCAAGTGGGAGATTGTTGGGTGTGGAGCCTGATTTTCTTCCTGATTCAGAGATCCTTGTTTTAGCTGGATGTATACCCCAGGAAAATTGTACACCCTTGCACGCAGGGGGGTGCGGGGGGGACTTGTCCCCCCCGCGGGGTCTGGGGGGTCCGGGGGCCAGCGGTCACCTAGCGGGGGTTTCGGGGGCAGCGCCCCTGAAGCCAAAAATAGATGTAAAATTGCCTTGTAAAAGTATAGTAATTTATAGTCAATCTCAGTCATTCATTAGGTGGATGATATGACGGTAGAAGTTATGTTTAGTTTAGGGTTTTTTGCCCTAGAAGGCAACCCCTCGCTTTTATGAGGGTATTGTATTGCGGCTGTGTAATGTATGTGTATTCTCTGAGCGAGAAATATATATGGAGACTGTGAGAGAGAACAGAGGATATTACAACAGATCTGTTGTAGGTTTTTTCTCTTCATTTTGTTGGATAATAGAAAGGAAGGACTGGCTGTTCGGCGTGGACGTAGCCCAAACTGGGTGAACCACGTATATCTGTGTCTCTTTGGTTTTATGTGTTTTGTGTGCTTGTATTTTCCGCATATTTTATGTGTTGCATTGCTCTGTAATATTTAATTTTCTAACAGGATGAAAAATAACATTACAAATAATATTAATAATAATCTTCTTACAGTACAGTAAATGTGATTTTACCATTATTTTTTCTTGCTTTCCATGCAAGAGTTGTTTTGAGATCTGCATCAGGGTTTTGTAAAATCCACAACATTATACTACCATACAAGGGCATCAATCATCCAAGTTATACAAGAATCATTTTTATGTTTCGCATGCACAAATATTAGTGGTAATCCAACAAAGCTTAGATAAAGAATACTATTCTAGAATTTTTTTTGGATTTCATAAGGTCAAGCTTCAATAATACACACATTTGCAATGTTTCACCATGTTTGTGTAACAAACAGATGTAGGAACAGGGAAAAGAATCTGGGGGACATGGAGCCATCCCCAAAATTTTAGGAAGCAGCATGGGGAACATAGGGATCCCAAACATAGGGGATCATATATATCTATATTCAATTTTAAGGTCACAGTGAAGCCAAACACCAAATTGGTTCTATATGAGAGAAACAATGGTGAGTCCCAAACATCAACAATGAAAACATGAAATAAATATTCACACACTTTAAGATTTTTATTTATTTTTTTAATTTTAAAAATTGATATTACCTAAGGTCAATGGGAAAAAATCACGGGCAAGACCAAGAATTCCCCACTTTTGGGAGGATGGATGCCCAAGAGTTTCCCACAAAAAGGAAACTTCCACCATTTCTTGGGAAAGTTTCCCATCCTGAAAATGTGGCAAACATGGGAGGTGCACCCCCCACTTGGGGAAGCATGTCCCCTCTTGATACTACATATATGAGATTCACACTATTAAAAATGGATTTTGTATTATATATTCATCCCAATTAGCCTTTTAGCATGTCTAGCCTTTATTTCCAATCATCAAGATTATACAAGCAACACATATATTTCCCATGAAGGGCAGTGGGAACCTCCAAAGGTGGGGAAGATAATTTTGACTTCAAAGGAGCATAAAAAGGAAACATTGGGAAAGTAGGATGTGGAGGACTCACACAAGTTAGTGCAACGTTCATGTACTTGAAGAGAACTACCACTGCAACTATGGAGATAACCAAAATAAGAAACCAAAATAAAGAGACAAAAAAGCAAGGAAAAGAGGGGGCACTTGCATGAGTAAAAAACCTTCAATAAACACCAATAATTGATTGATTGTAATAAAAAAATTATAAGAGTTATGTATGATAGAGGGAAACGCCTATTTATATCAATAAAGAGACAAAAACACTAGTTTAATATCAAGTCACTAATGAGATTGATAAGGCCCTTATTACATAAAAGCACTTTTTTTACAAATATTGGAATGGGATAGTATAATTGCCTAGTACTTGAATATCATTACAAAATCATGAGCATACATGAATATAGCTTATGCAGAGAGTCTAATACCCTATAAGGATGTTGTGGTTAGATACAAAATATACACCCTTGGAGTTGAAAACCCTATGAAAATATTTTCCCTCAAAAAGCTGGAAAACCAAGCAATCATTGTTGGAAATTTTCCATTAAAACAGAAAAGATATAGTACGGCCCCAATATAGTCCAGAGTATGCAATATAATAGCTTGAAATATGAAGAAACATGCATCTGGATATAGAAAAAATCATCGGATTGATGAAATTTGGCAAGAGAATCCAACTTTTGTCCTCCAGAGTTGTTCGTGAGGAGTGTGTGCAAAGAATAGATGGATACCCTTTATGGATAAGTCACTTGAATATTAGAGAGCACGATTTGAACCCTAGAGAAATTTTTCAAGACTCAAACTTTGCAAAAACTCAGCCAGCTTGGGACTCGACTCAAGACTTAGAAAAACCCAAAAAAACTAAAATCAAAATACATGAAACTTTGTGAAAAATAATAATCATAGTGTTGGGTAATTTTTGTGGATTTTTGGACAAGTTTTGTCTAGTTTCAGCCAAATCTTGACATGTATGATTGTTAGTGAATTTGGTCCTGAGTATTTGTTTCATAGATATAAGACTCACAAGTCTCTATAGAGTCTCAGAACCCCAAACCACTCAATGTTTTAAAAGGTATTGCAACCAATTGTACTAAATAAATTATTCTATCTAAAGCATGAAGGAAGAAAGAGGGCCATTTTCTAGTCAATGGCCACCCAAGATGAGTGGTGCTCTACAACATAATAATAATGGCTTACCAAATTTAAACTATATTAGGATCCACTGTGCAGCCTTCAAGGAGCTTAAATTAGGGGAATTTTGAGGTCTAAAATGGGCCTCCTAGGAAAAATGTACAACCAACATAAACTTTATAAGAACCAATAGGATTCAAGATGATGATGTCAACCATGGGGGATGATTCACCATTTTTTAAGTAAAAGGGTAAAAATATTAAAAAATAATAAAATAATAAAACTACTTTTTCAACTCTTATTTTAAAATTATCTCCCAAAGTTTTTACTCAAATTTTGAGAGAGAGTACTCGTTGGACGCAAAATTTAATTCCTCATACAAGGAGTACCCATATTGCATACTTTTGATAGACATTGCTAAGTGAAAAATGAGAAATACATGAAAAAACAAGATTGCAATCACTTTTTTCATGTATTTATCATTTTTCTCTTGGTAGGGTCCATTAAAAGTATTTAACATGGGTACTCCTTGGATGAGGAATTAAATTTTACATCCATTGAGTACTCCCACTTGAAATTTGAGTAAAAAATTTGGGAGATAAGTTGAAAAAATATTTTTTTCTTTTTTCCCTCTAAAATTTGATGATGTCATCAAAACTTATTTTATTATTTCCACTATTATTTTATAATTTCCTTAAGAGGCCCATTTTAGACCTCAAAATTCCTCTAATGTGTAACTGAGCAAGTTCGCTAATTGAGAACGAATTGTGTAGAAAATTTTTGCACTAGGGAAATCAATGCAACTCAGAAATTTTCATCTATTTCCTAAAAGGTTTCACAAATCTTTACCTTATGAAATTTCAGCACTAGGGCTGTTATGAAATATCAAAAAATAAATTAGAAAAGGTGAACAATATTTCAACACTTAACAACCCAAATCCAACTAGGAAATTCAACGAAAAAGATACCAAGGTGTTCCAACAAGTTTCGGACTTTGGCAATCTTATCATGCAAAAAATAGATCTGAAATTCACTTTATAAAAAAAGGAATTGTAGTAGCAATCTGCCTCATCATATTCACTATTAATGTTGAAACATTTGACAATTTCAGCCTTAACTCAAGTCAAACAAGTGCTCAAAACTACCAAACCATGAAGAATATATAGTTGAAAATCACATCTACAATAGAGACAATCTTAGACGATTAAAAACTTCCTATATATTTCTATCTATAAAAAGATGAAATTCATGTATATATCATATCCTCATCTCCAAGATAATATAGTCCTCTAACTCTCCAAAAACCTAACTAGAGAAAACCATGAAAACCCTAGCTTACACCATGGAGCTCCAACAAGCCTCACATAAGCATCCTGTTGGGCAGTGAAAAAGGAAATTACTATGTATCTTCTCATTATTTTACCATATACATACTCATTTTTGCCTTGGAAAGGTAATTTATTGTAAGAATTATGATAGAATTGGAAAGGTTTATGTTTATTGTAAAAATATGACTAAAGGTTAATTTTTGTTGACAAAACAGGAATTCGAGGAAGTGAACAGCTGTACCAAAGGCGGGGTTGAAATTCATGTAACTGTTGCTCCATCAACGTTGAACCATATCCAGCCAAAGGCAAGGAGATCCAAACGAATTTCCAAGAAAAGGTAGGGGACAGCTTGGCCTTGGTCAGAGTAAACAGGATGATAACTAAAAAAAGAGGAGCGAATCCCTCAGGATCCTTCGATCTTGAGGGATCGTTGTTTAAACTCATCTTATTCCTTGAATTATCCATCGAGATTTGATATATAAAGTAATGTCCTTTAGTAACAGTCAGTCAGTGAGTTGGTCGAAAGGCTTTACATTTAAAAATTTCCTCTGTAATATAATGTTTTATTGACTCTCGGCTTTGAG
This sequence comes from Pinus albicaulis, assembly GCA_034641835.2. Taxonomy (NCBI): domain Eukaryota; kingdom Viridiplantae; phylum Streptophyta; class Pinopsida; order Pinales; family Pinaceae; genus Pinus; species Pinus albicaulis. The sequence continues at coordinate 4,548 of JAXQQM020069121.1, read as the reverse complement.
AGAACCTCCTCTGTAATGCTTTATGTTTTTTTAATATAAGACACATGTTTCGTTCATCTTCTAAAGTTCTGAATTAGCCCAGCAGTATTTCACTGGCGCTAAGGGCCTGGCTCCGGTGGAATCACTTCGCTGTTTGTATTTTTAATCCTTGCTTACTGTTGTGTGAAGTGTGTTTAATGTTACAGAATTGATTTATCGTTGTTAGATCAAATACAGATTTATTAACGAATTGTATTGCTATTTCATCCTTTACAAGAATCACATTTGTTGTTCGGTTATCTTGTTATCGTTATAAAGCTTTGTTGTTTTGTATCTGATTCGAGTTGTTGTTCCATTAATCTATGATTTGTTATAATTCATTGTTGCGTATTAATTGGCTGTCGACAGGATTGAAGTGTGGAAATCTAGTTTCTTGATTGCGTTAGAGTTGTAATTGTTGTTCATTTCATATTGCTGTTCCATTTCTATTCATTATTTATTCATAGCTTCCGATTAGAAAATAGATGAGTTATAGTTACATGCTGCTGCTCCTTTCTAGATTTTGTTCCTTTTAAGTTACTTTCATTAGCACGAAGATTGAGTTTGCTTTCATTTCGATTGCTTTAAAGATCACCAACTGTAGAGGACACTGGTTATTGCTTCCAAGTCCCTAGATTGGTTATCTTGCATCAATTTCTAAGGGAAGGATTTATTGCTACTGTATCCCTGATCGATGTTTTGCAGATTGGTTTAATTAAGGTTTTTCCATTCATGTCACTGTAATTAGATTTCTTTACAAGCATTTGTTACTTTGCATTTAACATTCTATACTACATCTTCATACCATTACTCTTAGATAATTGCAGCCTCGGACAGAGTACACTCTTGAAATAAACAGTCGCTCCCAGATTGATGATTAATGTAGGCTAATTAGGTGTTCAAAAGATACCTTTTTATACCTCAACACATCCAAAGTTAGGTCAACTTCCTCCTCCCAAAAGAATCCTAAAAGAGTAGCATCATGGTGAACTCCCTCTATTTAAGAGAATCAACAAAGCCATGCATGTACTCTATAATAATCCTATTAGTTGCAATCATGGAATCAATCCCGACACCATTGTCCATCAAAGTACCACCACAACTCTCCTCATAAAAAGAACATAGATGGAAGAAACCATTGCAATATGACTAGCATATCTCCTAGGAAGTATACTTTCACTCATTGAAGATCTGGATTCTCCTATATGCTTATGAACCACCTTAAAAATAGAAGGCTCATCTAGCCACTAAAATGTACAAGTTCCATTCAATTAAAAAGTAACTTATAAAGGCCACACTCTCTCACCACTTTAGCCAAAATCCTCAAATTAGCTAGAATACAATTACTATTGGTGCACTATTATCCCTTGAATGCAATTGTCCAATATACATCTATCATATGAGGTGTGAAAGAATATTATTCTTCAAACCAAGAATAAATAGAACATTACTCAACTCAAAAACATCCCCTAAAGGGATCTGTAAAAAAATGTAGCCAACTCCTCTCACAAGATAAGTAGTAACATCACTAAGTTACACACTCATGACTTCCTCTTGCTCCTAAAGTTTGAAGGAGAGTGACATGTCATATGTCATATCTTGAAGCTTCACTTTCCATGTACCATACAAGACTAAACATAATGTTAGAATATAAACAAGAGGTCATGTAAAAGGTGATCTCAAATTATGAGGCATCCTCCTCTAAACCTGCTACAAACATAGTTGCAACATATTTCACTACTTTTCCCCTCTTAAGTGGACATTAGATAGCATAATGTCCCATCTCATGACATGAGAAACAAATCACCTTATTCAAGTCCTTATTTAGTATATTTTTAAGTTTCTTCTCCTTGCATCCTTTCTTTCTACCCTTATTCATGATCCCAATAAGACCAATCACATCTACTTCCCTTTGTTTTTTTAACAAGGTTGTAACATGAATTATTCCTACACAAGATCAATCCAAATTTTTGAAAAATTTGGTAAGGTCTCATGAGCACAAACACTGCGATCAAAGGGCATTTAGGAAGGAACAAGTCCATTCAAAACAATGAGCACAACTCCTTATCCTCCACCTATATTCCAATGGTAAACAAGTTATCTCTCAACTCAATGATTCTATTCAATAGCTCACCATTGTATCTCTCTTGCTCATACAAATTTCTAAAATATGGTTTTGTCGGAGCACCTATTGAGAAACACAACAGCTTTGAAACAAATCAATCAAAGCTCCAGAGTCCAAACATGTCCTTGTCTTCTTCTCTACAATGCAAGAGATGAAATGATCCTTCATATAATAAAAAGCTATTTTGTTTCCTTCTTCCAACTAGCAACCAACTATGCTGGATCAATAGGTTCTGTAATCATTTTATTATCATGCTCCTAAAAATAAGCTTCCTAAGTATTTGTAATCTAAGCTTCAAAGAAAAAAAATCAGAAGCTCCATCCAACTTTTCACTCTCTCTAACACCAAAATCATCCTACACAACCTAAATAGTCCTTAAATGAACAGATCATCACTATATAAAATAGCCAAAAACCCTTTCAAAGGTTCAAGAGCTTCTCCCAAGCAACCTAGTTGTGAAACCCTAACAACCTCAACAAGGTCAATACCTCTTCAAAGTATTCTTTAGATGAAATACCAACTCCCTCTTACCAGTCCTAATGCCTTTTGTGGTTGTTGGTATAAAAGATAATGCTAATGAACAAACATAGGGGAAAGAGGATGTTGATAACAAATTGTATTTGTTGTGGTATATAATTTTCTTACAGTATTTTTGTGGGAATTGAATGTCCAAAGATATCTTCTTTCATTAGGTAAACAATTTTGGATACATAATGTGCATAATAGTTAAAGACAACCCATTAATTGCAATGCTAAGAAATTAATATATCTCAAGCATTAGAAAAGATGCCAACACTTAAAGGAATGCAATCTAGTAAGAGGCAAAGTGTTGAGTAGATTGCAAGGCTCATAAATATGTTGCAAATATGGACTCTACAAAAGGAAATGAGAATAATTACAGGAAAATTCCCTAAAGGCTTTTGAATACCATATAAGACAATTAATATGTAAATCAAATACAAATAAATGTGATGCAACCAAGGACATGATAGATGTATCTTATTTAAAAGGGAGAGGTCCAAGAGAATTATTGAACCCCTTAGCAGAATGAACCATATCCACTACCAGACAACAATATTCCCATTATGGTTGCCCAATGCACATTCTAACATTGAGGTTTCAGTAGCAGTTTTGTTGTTAGAGGTTTCAGTAGCAGTGTTGGGAGTTGGTTGTGGACTTCCACAGAGGCAAAGCACAGAGGATGGAATCATATTTTGTCTGCTTACTATTGTCTATTATAAACTATATCCTATCCCTCCAGACCAACAGTGACCACTGATATCTGTGTGAGAAAATATTGTCCCTCAAATTACCTCAGAAACAAATGATAGGTAGGCTGTATAAATAACAAACACCAGAAGAAACAGTTAAGAAATAAATTAACTATAAGTTAAACCTAGCCACTAGAAAAAATAAATAAAACATATCTCTATTCTAATCAACGAAAAATTGTCTGTGAGATAGCATAGAAACCCCTTAAGGAAAAATATATCTACAACCTTGTGGGGAGTAGAAATAATAACTACCTGAAGACTGACATACAAAAAACTCTGTGGAATGCCCCCTTATAGGGAATTTTTTTTTTACTTATACAAGAAACACGGTAGAATGTTTTTCTTCAACTTCTCTACAACTTCTAGCTGATGAAGACTGTACGAATAAACATTTGCATCAAAATAGCACAAGAACACGACAAATTCATCCCTAGATCTGAGAATATTCTCCCTTTGCAGCCAAACGCGCTGCTCATATATGGGAATTCTCCAGCAGGGTAAAGAGGATATGAAGCATCCCTAACCCATTTCCCCGAATATATATCACACTACACTTGTGGGTTTTCATTCTTTGTCACTGTATATATTTTTCCATAAGTCCTTCTGTCGATTACTTCACCAAATTCAGAGATGTTTTGAGATTGATGTATTGGTAGAGATATTTTTTCCCCAACATGCTCTGGATATCTCTCCAGCTGTCCTCTGCTAGAAACCAAATTCTCACCACTGTGATTCTGGCTTAAAATTTTACCATTTTTGCAGCCATCACTATCTACACTAAGATTATTTCCAAGCCAGACTTCTGAAGTACTAATTTTGTCTCCATGATTTACTATTTCAGAAGTATTTTGGAAAGGAGAAGCAAATGGAGCCAAACTGCCAATAGCTTGGGAGTTTGGATGAAAGCTGAAAGTTCTCCTAAGCCTGCGATTCTCCACTATTTCTTGACCTTATGAGCAGAGTAGGAAAATAAATTTGAATAGGTTAGAGTAGTTGCCAAATTAAATTTCCATGTTTTTTCCTTAACTTCATAAGACCGATGTCTGGGCCCTCAACGTCGCAATACCGATGGTATCCCTAAACGTCGCAATACTGATGGTTGTCTCCTAAACATCGCAAGACCGACATATG
>JAXQQM020065137.1:0-61935 GCA_034641835.2 Pinus albicaulis | reverse complement strand
ATATTCATCATTAGATTCATAAGAAAGTTGTTCAAAGATATTAGGAGAATTATTACTTACAGTCTTCAAAGGAAAATAGCTAAAAACTAATCTAAGATCTTCTATAAAATACAATATACATTGAAAAACTTTCTTAATGATAAAGAACATAATGTCTTGGATTAAGATCCAAGTTGAAAGCCTGATCTTTCCATATTATCCTTTAAGTTTCATTCCTCCAGTGGAGTCTTGATTGTGAGATTGATTTTGGAGTCGCCAGGTGGATGATTTTAACCTTTGTGTGTTTGATCCCTGTCCACCATCATAGATCAGATCTAAACCTGTAAAACAATTCTGAAGAAAAATTTATTTCTCCAGGAAACCAAATTTTGAGTATTTTATGATTATTTTATTTTTTTTATGAATTTTCAAAACAACTTCTATGATTTCTTTAAGAGGCTTTAGATATGAGATTTAAAATTTCTTAAAGAATGATTAAACTAGAGAAACTGATGAAATGTTTGAAACCAAAATTCAGTCTATAAACTACACTGGAGATTGACTGAAGTAGCATTTATTTACTATGCAATTGCAGAGAAAAAGCATTTCAAAGGCTACCTGGCTAATCTTCAGGCTCCATCTGTAGTTTATAAATCAAACAATAGTGACAATAAAATGATTCATGTCCCCAGTATGGTTGCCACTATGTTATCTCTCAGATTTTCCTTGAAGTTGTTGGAAGAGGAAAGGGGTCCGAGGTAACCACAAACCAACCTTCAGATACAGAATCTAGCCAATCTTTATCCAGAGAGGGCTCTCTCTTTTAGAATTTAGCTTTGTTCTTAGAAAATATTAGGCTAGTTATAAGTCCAGGGTTTTTGTTTGAATTTGAATGGTGGAATCCGCCAAATGAGGGCAAGATTGAGTATTTCAGGCCATTGGGATATGGAGTCGAAAGGATGGCTTTACTGGATTAATTTTTTACACTAAAGATGGCTTTGCAGGGTAAGATAGCCAAAACAAAGAACAATTTTGGATATTAAAGTGAATGGAATGGATTTTTTAAATGGATGAAAGAAAATTAAGAATATTTCAACATATTTAAATGAGAGAAAGTGAGTGCCTACCAATAGAGAGCAATTAAGAATGCTTTACTAAGTAATCAAATGCTTAAAGCAGAGAAACAAGAGCAATTAAGAATTCATTGTTTATAACCAGTTTAGAAGAAAACATTTAGAATAATAACAATTGAAATCAGAGTGAACTTAAGCAATTTCTGATTTAATCATTTTTGTTAATTATTCAGAAATGAAACACAGTGATGTAGTAAACATATGTAAAACTTAAAACACAGGATAGAAATGACTTATTGAATTGTAGTCTGACACATGAATCTTGCAGAAAGTCTTGAGCTTCAATTCATTATCCAGCAAGCCACAAATAAATTTTTCCAAAAGCACTTTATTTCAAAAATCAATGTTACAGCAAAGTAGAGGAATCCACCCTCAATAATTCAGTTGAGGGCTTATTTATACAAATTTTAAACTAAAATATCTTGAAAAAATATCAAGATTAGTTCACAAATCTCTCCAACTATTTTACATAAATAGAACTTACTCAAACTAATGCATCTATTTAGCACTATTTCTTATGGATAGGTGATGAAAAAGAGGAGAATTTGAATTTGATCCAACTCTTAGTTGATGATGAGGCATCCAAGTCACTAACTGCTTCCTTTCTTTGTGCATTCTGCTCCAACAATTCTGCAAACTTGGGGTCCAACGATATATTTTTATTTCTCCATACGTAATATACATGTAAAAAGTGAAAGAGGTTATTGTGGATTAATATGTTGGTGAGATAAACCTCTTGCAGTTTCCCAAAATTCCTCTCCAGCTGTGCACAATAGGCTCTGTACAAATATGTGTAAAACAGAGTTTTACAGAGTCTGAAAAATTTCCTGTAAAGATGTGCAAGTATATCTCATTATGAAATAACTGGGCAAAAAGTGAGATAGGTTTTTGTATATGGGTCTCTTAGAAACAAAAACCGCCTTCAGTTTTTTGTGATGTATTTTTTCTTTACCACAATATTCTTTGCAAAATGATGACTTAATAGGAATTTTCTGCAAAAGGTGCTTTCCAAAATTGTTTAATATTTCCAAAACCATAATAGCTGTTAGAAACGTGAGAGAGGTTTTTGTGGCTGGGGATATTATGAACGTAAAACTCCTTCAGTTTTGAAAAATTCATCTTGGATTGATCACAATAGTTTCTGTAAAACAATGACTAAAGCATGAAATTTCTGCAAAAAGGTTCCTTCTTGTTGTGTTTTTCATCTTTTCACTCTTTTGATCTTTTGACTGTTTCACTTTCACTTTAGATAAAATTAAATGATGGTGAAAGTATTTTAATCTATTTTTACCATTTTACTGCCTCTGTATTTACTTTTACTGTTTACCTTTGACTTCTCTGTAATTTCATTTTAACTTTCACTCTGATTTTTACCTAATACACTTTAACCACTGATACTCTTTAACTGTTCCTTACTGTGTCCTTTTATCTTCAATTTGTAGTTTAGGTTTTTACTATCTGTTTCAACAGTAAATCGTTTAATATCCTATTTCCTTTGGTTTTCCTTTAACTATATGCTTTATCTTTCATCTCGGTTTGAATAGATTTTATAACACTCTTGGAGTAAACAAGTCTTACGACTAGTATTAAGACTGTTTATCCAAGGATGTGGTCTTCTGATCACTTGTAAAACAAAAAAAAGTTGTTAAGAAAGCATTGGTTTGTAGGGGAGGTCGAAAATGTTTCATTTCATTTTGAGAGGTCTATGGAGCGAATCTAGAATGATTTTTGGGAGGTAAACCATACTCGAATTGGTTAACAGAGGCTTCAGGTGGCACAGCTGGGTTACAAAGGGTTTTACTGCACAATCAGGTGAAAATGAGAAACACTAGGGTGTTTTTGTTTAAATGGGTAAACGCTTGATATTGGCAGGTAAGCTTTGAATGAACAGTGATTTGAACGGGTACTGGTTATGGCGGACGAGTTTCTGGGAAGCTTGACTGCAATTTTCTTCGATGAGACAAAGGTTGATGGACTTCAGCAGTGAAGATTTGAATTTCTGTGCATGGAGGTGTAGTCGTTCATTGCGTTCAAAATAATGAAAATGATGCGAATTTTTGTTTTATCGAGAAAGTCAACTGGGGGGGTGAATTTTTTATTAATTTAATAAATGACATCATCCTGTACAACAGATGAGTCACGGGGAAAGGTGGTAAGTGGTTTATTCCACACCACTTTTGAAGGTAGGCGGTTTTGGGCGGGGAGGCAGCGAATCCACAAAGAAAACGACGCGTGGCCAGGGTACTATTTGAAAACCGATGTCATTTCACGCGTTAACTTTCGGACTGGGGATGGCCAGCAAAATTGACGAGAGTCGTCGATTTCGTAGCGGGTGATCGGATGGGGGACAGGACAGGGAGTTGACAGATGTTTAACGAGTGGGACCAATGTGATTAACTGTAAATTAAACCCATTGGGTGGAATTTGATTGGCTGGGGTTGGTTATTAATTAATCGTGTGGATTAATTAATCCCTGGTACGGTGGATGGCGGGGAGTTATTTTATTTTTATTTTTAAACATATATAATATGTTTAAATGCTTTTTCATATTTTTATTTATACAATAATTAAATCAATGCAATTTATTTACTGTAGGGGGGCGGGAATAATATTAATGTTATATTTTAGCCAAAAGGGGGTATATTGTCGGTTTTTGATTTGAATAAAATAAGAATTAAATACTTTTGGCTAAAAAGTCATAATATAAGGGTTTTGGGGATATTACTATAAAAGGATTTATATATAATAGGAAAAGGTGATTTTCATAGGGATTTAATATATAAATTAGAGTTAATATGGCAAAAGGACAATGTAAACTCAAAACACTCAAATATAACCAAGAAAGTGAAGATTCAAAAGTAAATGGAATTATTATACTTTCATCACTTAAACTTAGAATAAAAGTGATTTTGAGGACTTTTCATGAAATATTGAAGGGTTTTCCTAAGTAAAATGGAATTTTACTTAGAAAAAGATTTTTGAGAGGTGAATGAATGTGATAATGGATGATTTCAAGTACTTATTTTTTTTCAATTATTGGGCCGAGGGTCCGGTCCCTCCAAAAGTCAAGGAAATTCCTTGAGCCCCTTTAATTTTCAAATACCTTAGCACTCAGGGGAAATTAGTAAAATCTTTAGGGAAAATGAGAGGGGAAGTTAATAATTTTGACTTTGTCTTGCTTGAACTGCATCAAGTGAAATGTATGTCTTATACTTATGATAAAAGTAAAAGTTAACACATCTAAATACATTATCCATCACAAGTAATTATACAACACCATCTACCTACCCTCCTGTTGAAGCCTAGAAAATCTCTGCTTCAAACATTGGGGAAAACCACCCGGTCGGGACCTTAGGACAACTCCTTTTCCATTTGGTATGGTGGCTCCGATTGGATTTAAAGGACCAGTTTCCTTATAACTAAATGGATTGGTTTGGATGGGTGGAAATGGGACTAAATTAACTGAAATAAAACTGTCTAATTTAAACTAAATACTGATAAAGAAATTCTAACACTAACCCGGGTAATTATATGTGAATACAACTTAAGATTGTTCCAATTTAACAATAACCATGAAAATGTATTATTATTTAAATTGAAATATGCATAAACAAATAAAGATAACTCTGTTTAAGAAATTAAACAGAATTGTATTAGCATATTGCATTCATCATTGTATACCATCTATATATACTTATGAAAGATAACATTTCAATTATACTCAGAAATGATATATAAAAGGAAGCATTGTGAAAACAAATATATATAAATATTAAGATCCAGGACCCTTCTCTAAATGCATGAGAAGGGTTTAAATACTACTTAGCTAAATCTAAAAATAGTCTTATTACAAAAATTAAGGATTCGGTTCAATGACCGTCCTTTTCCTAGGCTAAAATACAGTAAAATTAAAACTATATCTAACTATCTATGAACTTGATCTTTAAACTTGCAGGCATCTAGCATAGTTTTGAGAAGATGCGGTTGACCGACTTTAGAATTCAAATTTCCTGAAAAGACAGAGTCGGCAAGCGTAGGCGCAATCTTCTCTGTAGCATTGATGATACAATTAAGCGCACTGTGCTGACTATGTGGCTTCACCAAGTACATCCAGTATGAGTCCCAATTCAATCTTGTCAGCCCTTAGATAGATTTTTATCTTTCTTCTGCCTTTTGCCATGTCAGATAATCATTGATCTTTTCATTAATCAAATCATAATCATTTCGTAAATCTATGACATGATTTGTGATTTTATCACTCTCTTGGCACAAAGAATTCCATTGCAATATTTTTTGGCAGAAAACTTCCTCTTGTTGCAGTAGTTGATTGTTGAAAGAGATAGTTTTTGAAATGAATTCTGGAAGATTAGGATCATCTTTATGCTGATCTTGGATAATCTGTATTTGTTTGTCTTTATAAGCCAAGCTTTTTTGATGTCCTATTTGCATTTCTTGAAGTTGTTGTCGTAACTCTTCAAGTTTCAATTGTGCTTCCTTATTGGCCTGTACCTGTTGCAATTGCTGTTGCAGAACTTTTACCTTTTCTTCTTTCTCATTCAACAAAAGTTGTATCTCAAATGCTTTGTCAATTGTTGCAGAAGCATAAGCTCCTGTCATTTGAGATAACTTAGCGAGATTATGAGTAGGTTCTGTGGCAGGATCTTTCCACAAAACATCTACTTGTTTTTCTTCAGTAGCAATTGCACTTTCTAATTTTCTCTTTTTTCTCTGTCTCTTCACTACTTCTTTGTATTTTGGGCTATAGAATACATCTAGAGGAGGAATTTCCTCTACATTAAGTACAATTTCAGAGGATGGTGTGATTGGTATGTGCTCTGTCCCTGTGACTGTGCTGCTTGTTCCTGTGTTCAAAACTTTGGTTGTCTGGACAGGGGTCTGTACATTCTATCCTTCTACATTAATCAATTGGTTGAAGGTTTCCCATTCTTTGTATAATTCAATGATCACTGGCTGTTGCTGTACATTGCTTGGAGGAGGATTTGTCTGTTGAGAAGTTAAAATTTGTTGTTGAGTAAGTTCTTTTGATTGTGCAGAATCTTTCATGGATTCTTCCATTTTATCTTCCTTTTCTTTGGACTTATTGGAATGTTCAGAAGTCTCTCTGTCAGATTTAGATTTATATTTATCTGTACTTGAACTGTTGTTAAGACTAACACTAGGAGTTTGCTCTCTTGCAGGCTCTAAGCGTAGATTTTCCAAAGGAATAGGAGTCAGTCTTCTTTCTCTGTAAAGTTTGAATTCCTGGAAATCCTCTAGAGATAACTGCGTTTGAGCTGAATTCAAAACTTCTTTAAATGAATTTCTTGCTTGGAACATATCATCAAAAAGATCCTGTTCCCCGGAAAATTCCCTTACTCTGATTGCATTGGTAAAATTCTTAACAATATCATCTAGGTCAAATAACCTTCTCGAAAATTTGAACAACTGTAGGCATGTAATGTTGCCTATCTCTTGGAATGCATGACCAATATCGAATAGTGAAAATGTTCCAAATTTTACAGGAAATTGTGGCCAAATGCCTTTTTTCTTCTCTTTTAAATCTTTTGTTATACCTCCCTGGCCACAGGTCTGATAAGCAATTTCCCGAGCTACAAGTCTATCTGGAACATATAGGGGTAAAACATGGGGAGAAGCATAACTTCCAAAAACCCTAATATAAGTGAAAAATTCTTCTCCAAACCATCTCACAACGGGGAGAATAATAACCTCTGTTTATGGGGATAACCTTGGGGCATCCTTATTATGCAATTTTCTGTACAATGGCAGCATTATTCCATGACAAATTTGGTAAAAATGGGGGACAAACTTAGACTCCCATAGTTCTTTATGGTACACATGAATGGGAAAGGATCATGGATAGTCCATTGCCAACCCATCACAGGGAATTTAGAGACATAACAGATAGCGTCCATGACATTAGCAGATAAATAAAAAGGCGGATAAACCCGCTGAGAAACATTTCGTTTAGACCGGTAGTGAAAAATAGCAGTGGTCAAATTATCAGATAGGATTTTGGCCCAGTCTACAATTGTAGAATTAACGGCCGCATTCAACAAAGGAAGCCATTCAGGTAAGATCATATTTATGTTAGGCTTTCCAAAAAGCCTGCATAACATGGCAGCAGTGAAACAATAAGGAGAGGTAAGTGAAATCGTGCTGTACATACCTTGTTTGTTTTTCTTCAATGGTTCACTTCTTTTGGTCCACTCCTTTGTGCATTCTGCCAAATTTGCATGTTCTCTGGAAAAATCTTCCATGAATTGTTTGTTGTATGTCGCCTGAGGTTCTGGCAACTTATACATTAATCTCAGATCTTCCGTGGTGAATGACCCGATTAGCTCTTGAGCTGGAGTTGTGAATTGTCTGTCTGAAATATCAGTGCTGTCCAGCACCCATTTCACCATGTCCGTATACGGGAGAATCCTCGGCCTTGCCGCTATCCTATGGAGAAATGAACAAGCCAATTCTTTGAGGGTTACTTCAGATGTATTACTAGAACCTGCTGTAGCCACAACTTTCATCACCACAGGATTTTCTTCTTCTAACAGATTATACATTCCTTCCCAAGTGGATATACCGGCATCCTTATTACAAGCGGTGTCTCCATACAGCGAAGCCAATTCTCTGTTTTCAGAATTCGAGCTCTTCTCCTTCTTACCCATAGTGTTTAGTGAAAGCTTTGTATAGACGTTTGCTCCTTCGTGCCTGCGTTTTACGAGTAAATGAGAGTAATGGCATAAGAAAGGTGATGAGACTGTTTTAAATGTGAAGGTGGATGAAATATAATATTTTATTCGTGAAACGAATTTCAATCAAAACAAAATCTCATTTACCATTAATTGTCAATCCAATCATTTAATTAAATCATTAAGGCGCATAACAGATTTGATATATGGGAAGATTGCCTTTGGACAACGCGCCTACATGAATCTGCGACATTGCGATCTACGATTTGCTGCGCAATATCGCAATATCGCAATATCACAAAATGAAGCCATCACAGTTATGTAAAATAGCACAAAAGCGGAAATTGCGCAATAGCGCAAAAGCGCATATCGCAAATCTCGCAAAAGCGCAAAATGGTAAACAGCGCAAAAGATATTCGTTTAACATTTATGTTTTCTGTGCTATGCGATCTGCGACCAATATGTTTATTGTATAGGCTTTTTGGGATCGCATTATCGCAAAAGCGCAAAATCACATTTTCAGTTTTATAAAAGATATATATCATCTTGCGATGGATGCGCTATTTTGTTTAAAGAAGAACTTTATTGTAATCTATCATAAACTTAAGTGTTTCTTAATGTTCTTTCTAAGGGATTTCTCTAAGTTTATGATAGAAAGTTTTATTTGAAAAGGAAAACAAATCCTAATTGATTTTTTGGATTTTTTAACTAAGGGTCCCCATTTATTTAGTATTATTACTAATATTAAATAAAAAGGGGGGTTGTTGTTGGTCACAACACCTCCCTACTTTAACCTAGCATTTTTTCCTTCTTTATTTGGGTGCACTTAGACTGGAAAACCCTTATCAATCTTCTTTTTCTTTTACATGGCAAGCCTACCTAAGTCTACACTTATTACATTCAAGGTCTCGGATTAAACTGTTGAGCTCCTTTTTATTTACTCTACCTATCTACTTATCTGCCAAGATTAAACTGTTTGGCCAGATATTTATTCTCTATTCTACAACATGAAATTGAAAAATGAATGAGTCAAGTTTAAACAATTTGACTCTTCATAAATTGTGGCAAAAGTTTAACAGGCTGCACACAATTGCTTATTACAGACAATGAAATAGTAGTGACATTTAGACTTGCACACTTTCCTGGTATATTTTTGTTTGGGGTTCATTTATTTCACTTTTTGGACCATTTTATTCTTTCACCCTTTGATTTTTATTTTAGGGTGTACCCTCTTTCCATTTTTAAAATTTTTTTGATTTTTTAGAATATGGAAAACCTTTGCAACAAGAAAAGGTATGAACACATTACATAGCTAATCAAGTCAATCATGAAATATGACACCTATTGGTATAGGAGTCTAACACTGGCTCCACTTGGGGATGGCTTTTCTTGGTGAAAAGTCAAGAACAACAGGTCAGTTGCCCTCAACTTTGATCTTTGATGATCTTAGTAAGTGTCTTCTGTCTTCTACAAACTGAAATCTGATCTGTAATAAAAACAACACACAAAAATTTTCAAACCAACTTAATGAAAAACTAGCTGAAAATTAAAAACTAAAAAAAATGCTCAAAACTCTGAGCTTATTGGCACTCATCTACCTACTCAATCTATTGTTCAACTGCTAGTTAGGTAAAATGAAATAGGCAATGCAACCATTCAAGCATTATGTACTTTGATAGATTTTGTTGCATTTTCTTGTTGATTATCAAAATTGAACTTCTACAACCTATTAGAAACTTGTCAACAAATGAGAGGATAAAGAAACACTTGATTTCCTTTGTTGACCCTAGAAATTGTACAGAAGGATCTTCCAAAATATATACACTAATGTTTAACTGATCTGAACAACTGTACATCTGTTCTGGATGGCCTCCATGCCATGAATCTGAAATTTTATTTTCGTCTTTGTCTCCCTGCAAACTTTCTGATAAGATTTGTGATGATATTCCTACTGATTGTAATGTTTGGCTGTTGAATCCTTTATCATCTTGACTTTGAAAATCATAGTTAGTTAATAGAGCAATGATTTGAATGCCTTCAATATTCAACATACCTGCTATTGGATCCTGAAAAACTTGGGAAAATGGCTGCAACCTATAGCATATAGGTTTCCATGAGACTTCACAAACTTCAACAAGTTTCTCATCCTTTTCATTAAATATGTTATACCATATTTCTTCCAAACAATGAAATGATTCAAAAAATAGTGGTATGAAACTTTCTTGTGTCATTTGATCAATTATTTCGATAGGAACTGATAACTGCAATTGTGAAACTAAAAAATATTGATCAATAGTTTCATTATCTTCTTTTTTGTCAATCACAATTCCTAAAGATTGCTGATTATTGATGGCATGATAGTTGTCTCTAATGAACTGAAATGAAGCAAAACAAAGAGGTAAATAGCCTTCACTTATTTCCACATTTTCTGCTTTTTCTTCTTCACTCTCATGGTTTATCTGTATTGGTTGATCACTGTCTTCAATCTGTTGAAACTGAGTTTCTTCATCCCACAAACTAGCTTCTGATTGCTCTGTAAAGTTAGCTTGAGTTTGGAGAACATAACTATCATCATAATGATCATTATTAGGCAAATAATCGAAAGAAGGAATGTCATCAAACATACACATTCGATCAACAGATTCCTCTTCCTCATATTGATTTGTAAATTCATTTTCTGATCTATGATAATTGGAATTAGCAGGAATTTGTTCATGGTTATCAACATCTTCTATTTCTTCATGGTGATTTTGAATAAAAAATTCATCTTTCATAGTGATCTCATGTTTTCTTTCATCTAGTTTTCTTACCAAAAGGCTGAGATTTACTTCTGCAATGTGTTTCTTCTCCTCTTCTTCTGCTTTTAACTTTTCCTGTTTGATTTGGAGATTAACTTCCACATCAACTGAAATGTTCTGCATCTCTACAAGTGTTTTTGGATCTCTTTCTCTTAATCGAAATTATATTTCTGGATCAAAGGCACTTGGATAATGCAAGAAAGCTGAATCATGAGGAGGTCTAATATTTTCTGGCAATGAATTATAAACTTGATTGAATCTGTCAGAAAATTTTTGTATTGTTTCATTTGGATGTCTTTTTAATTGATTATATTCTTCCATGATCACAAAATGATTAACTTTTATTATCCATCTATCAAGGAAAATTTTGATAAACTGCTGGAAATTTGAGATGCTAGCATTAGGCAGATTTTTGAACCAATTCTTTATTCTATTTTCCAAAGAAAGAGCAAAAAGTCTGATTTTAACATCATCTTCATCAATCTCAAATAAATCCAAATAATTTTCAAAACCTTGAATATGTTTTTGGGCAATGATACCATTCTCTCCATCAAATCTAGGAAGATACTTGTAGTATTTTTTAGGAAAATCATGGAGTATAGGAGGTAAAATAAGGGGCTTATATCTATCTGGAACTTTATATGGCACAAGGATATGTACAGGGATTGCAAGATCAGTCTTGATTATTTGAGGCTTCTTAATTGGAAAATGATCATCATTAGATTCATAAGAAAGTTGCTCAAAGAGATTAGGAGAATTATTACTTACAAACTTCAAAGGAAAATAACTAAAAACTAATCTAAGATCTTCTATAAAATACAATATACATTGAAAAATTTTCTTAATGAGAAAGAACATAATGTCTTGAATTAAGATCCAAGTTGAAAGCCTGATCTTTCCATATTGTCCTTTGAGGTTCATTCCTCCAGTGGAGTCTTGATTCTGAAATTGATTTGGAGTCGCCAGGTGGATGATTTTAACCTTTGTGTGTCTGATCAGTGTCCACCATCATAGATCAGATCTAAACCTATAAAACAATTCTGAAGAAAAATTTAGTTCTTCAGGAAAACAAATTTTGAGTATTTTATGATTATTTTGTTTTTTTATGAATTTTCAAAACAACTTCTATGATTTCTTCAAGAAATTTAAGATTTTGGATTAAAATTTTCTCAAAGATTTATTGAACTAGAGAAACTGATTTAATGTCTGAAACCAAAGTTTAGTCTATAAACTAAATCGGAGATTGACTGAAGTAGCTTTTATTTACTATGCAGTTGCAGAGCAAAAGCATTTCAAAGGCTACCTGGCTAATCTTCAGACTCCGTCTGTAGTTTATAAATCAAACAATAATAACAGTAAAATGATTCAGTTCCCCAGTATGGTCGCCACTATGTTATCACTCAGGCCTTCCTTGAAGTTGTAAGAAAAGGAAAGAAACCCAAGGTAACCACTAACCAACCTTCAGATACAGAATCTAGCCAATCTGTATCCAGAGAGGGCTCTCTCTTTATGATTTAGCTTTGTTCTTAGAAAATATTAGGCTAGTTATAAGTTCAGGGGTTTTGTTTGAATTTGAATGGTGGAATCCGCCAACTAAGGGCACGATTGATTAATTCAGGCCATTGGGATATGGAGTTGAAAGGATGGCTTTACTGGATTAAGTTTCTACACAAGATGGCTTTGCAGGGCAAGATAGCCAAACAGAGAACAATTTTAGATATTAAAGTGAATGGAATGGATTTTGAAGGGATGAAAGGCAATTAAGAATATTTCAACATGTTCAAAGAAATAAAGTGAATGATTACAAATAAAGAGCAGTTAAGAATTCTTTACTATAGTAATCAAAATGTTTAAACCAGCGAAACAAGAGCAATTAAGAATTCATTGTTTATAACCAGTTTAGAAGAAAACATTTAGAATAATCACAATTGAAATCAGAGTACACTTAAGCAAGTTCTGATTTAATCCTTTTTGTTAATTATTCAGAAATGAAACACAGTGATGTAGTAAACATATATAAAACTTAAAACACAGGATAGAAATGACTTATTGAACTGTAGTCTGACACATGAATCCTGCAAAAAGTCTTGAGCTTCAATTCATCATCCAGCAAGCCACAAAGAAATTTCTCCAAAAGCACTTTATTCCAAAAATCAATGTTACAGCAAAGTAGAAGAATCCACCCTCAATAATTCAATTGAGGGCTTATTTATACAAATTCTAAACTAAAATATCTTGAAAAAATATTAATATTAGTTCACAAATCTCTCCAACTATTTTACATAAATAGAACTTACTCAAACTAATGCATCTATTTGGAACTATTTCTTATGGATAGGTGATGACAAAAAGGATAATTTTAATTTGATCCACCTCTTAGTTGATGGTGAGGCATCCAAGTCACTAACTGCTTCCTTTCTTTGTGCATTCTGCTCCAACAATTCTGCAAACTTTGGGTCCAATGATATCTTTGTATTTCTCCATCTGTAATAGACATGTAAAAAGTGAAAGAGGTTATTGTGGATTAATACGTTGGTGAGATAAACCTCTTTCAGTTTCCAAAAATTCCTCTCCAGATGTGCACAATAGGCTCTACAAAAATATCTGTAAAACAGAGTTTTACAGAGTCTGAAAAATTGCCTGTAAAGATGTGCATGTATCTCTCATTCTGAAATCACTGTGAAAAACATGAGATATGTTTTTGGAGATGGGTCTCTTAGGAACTAAAAATTCCTTCAATTTTGTATGATGTATTTTGGATTTACCACAATCTTCTCTGCAAAATGATGACTTAAAAGGAATTTTCTGCAAAAGGTGCTTTCCAACATTGTTTAATATTTCCAAAAACACAATAGCTGTTAGAAAAGTGAGAGAGGTTTTTGTGTCTGGGAATATTATGAACATAAACCTCCTTCAGTTTTGAAAAATTCATTTTGGATTGATCACAATAGTTTCTGTAAAACAATGACTAAAGCATGAAATTTCTGCAAAAATGTTCCTTCTTGTTGTGTTTTTTATCTTTTCACTCTTTTGATCTTTTGACTGTTTCACTTTCACTTTAGATAAAATTCAATGTTGGTGAAAGTATTTTAATATCTTTTTACCATTTTACTGCCTCTTTATTTACTTTTACTGTTTACCTTTGACTGCTCTGTAATTTCATTTTAACTTTCACTCTGACTTTTACCTGATACACTTTAACCACTGATACTCTTTAACTGATCCTTACTGTGTCCTTTTACCTTCAATATATAGTTTAGGTTTTTATTGTCTGTTTCAACAGTAAATCGTTTAATATCCTAATTCCTTTTCTTGTCCTTTAACTATATGTTTTATCTTTCATCTCGGTTTGAATATCTTTTATAACACTCTTGGTGTAAGCAAGTCTTATGACTAGTATTAAGACTGTTTATCCAAGGATGTGGTCTTCTGATCACCTGTAAAACAAAAAAAAATTGTTAAGAAAACATTGGTTTGCAGGGGAGTTCGAAAAGGTTTCATTTCATTTTGAGAGGTCTGTGGAGCGAATCTAGAATGATTTTTGGGAGGTAAACCATACTCGAATTGGTTAACAGAGGCTTCAGGTGGCGCAGCTGGGTTACAAAGGGTTTTACTACACAATCAGGTGAAAATGAGCAACACTAGGGTGTTTGTGTTTAAACGGGTAAACAGTTGATATTGGCAGGTAAGCTTTGAATGAACAGTGATTTGAATGGGTACTGGTTATGGCGGACGAGCTTCTGCGAAGCTTGACCGCAATTTTCTCCGATGAGAAAAAGGTTGACGGACTTCAGCAGTGAAGATTTGAATTTCTGTGCATGGAGGTGTAGTCGTTCACTGCGTTCAAAATAATGAAAATGACGCGAATTTTTGTTTTATCGGCAAAGTCAACTGGGGGGTGATTTTTTTATTAATTTAATAAATGATGTCATCCTGTACAACAAATGAGGCATGGGGAAAGGTGGTAAGTGGTTTATTCCGCACCACTTTTGAAGGTAGGCAGTTTTGGGCAGGGAGGCCGTGAATCCACAAAGCAAATGACGCGTGGCCAGGGTACTATTTCAAAACCGATGTCATTTCGCGCGTTAACTTTCTGATTGGGGATGGCCAGCAAAATTGATGAGAGCCATCGATCTTGGAGCGGGTGATCGGACGGGGGACGGGACTGGGAGTTGAAAGATGTTTAACGGGCGTGACCAATGTGATTAACTGTTAATTAAACCCATCGGGTGGAATTTGATTGGTTGGGGTCGGTTATTAATTAATCGTGTGGATTAATTAATCGTGTGGATTAATTAATCCCTGGTACGGTGGATGGCAGGGAGTTATTTTATTTTTATTTTTAAACATATATAATATGTTTAAACACTTTTTCATATTTTTATTTATACAATAATTAAATCAATGCGATTTATTTACTGTAGGGGGGCAAGAATAATATTAATGTTACATTTTAGCCAAAAGGGGGTATATTGTGGGTTTTTGATTTGAATAAAATAGGAATTAAATACTTTTGGCTAAAAAGTCATAATATAAGGGTTTTGGGGATATTACTCTAAAAGGATTTATATATAATAGGAAAAGGTGATTTTCATAGGGATTTAATATATAAATTAGAGTTAATATGACAAAAGGACAATTTAAACTCAAAACACTCAAATATAATGAAGAAAGTGAAGATTCAAAAGTAAATGGCATTATTATACTTTCATCACTTAAACTTAGAATAAGAGTGATTTTGAGGGCTTTTCATGAAATATTGAAGGATTTTCCCAAGTAAAATGGGATTTTACTTAGAAAAATATTTTTGAGAGGTGAATGAATGTGATAATGGATGATTTCAAGTACTTAGTTTTTTTCAATTATTGGGCCGAGGGTCCTGTCCCTCCAAAAGTCAAGGAAATGCCTTGAGCCCATTTAATTTTCAAATACCTTAGCACTCAGGGGAAATTAGTAAAATATTTAGGGAAAATGAGAGGGGAAGTTAATAATTTTGACTTTAACTTGCTTGAACTGCATCAAGTGAAATGTCTGTCTTATACTTGTGATAAAACTAAAAGTTAACACATCTAAAGACATTATCCATCACAAGTAATTCTGCAACATCATCTACCTACCCTCCCTACTTTAACATAGCATTTTTTCCTTCTTTATTTCGGTGCACTTAAACTGGCAAACCCTTTTCAATATTCTTTTTATTTTACATGGCAAGCCTACCTAAGTCTACACTTATTACATCCAAGGGCTCGGATTAAACTGTTGAGCTCCTTTTTCTTTATTCTACCTATCTACTTATCTGCCAAGATTAAACTGTTTGGCCAGATATTTATTCTCTATTCTACAACATGGAATTGAAAAATGAATGAGTCAAGTTTAAACAATTTGACTCTTCATAAATTGTGGCAAAAGTTTAACAGGCTGCACACAATTGCTTATTACAGAAAATGAAATAGTAGTGGCATTTAGACTTGCACACTTTCCTGGTCTATTTTTGTTTGGGGTTCATTTCTTTCACTTTTTTGACAATTTTATTCTTTCACCCTTTGATTTTTATTTTAGGGTGTACCCTCTTTCCATTTTTTAAAGTTTTTTTATTTTTTAGAATATGGAAAACCTTTGCAACAAGAAAAGGTATGAACATATTACATAGCTCATCAAGTCAATCATGAAATATGACACCTATTGGTATAGGAGTCTAACATTGGCTCCACTTGGGGATGGCTTTTCTTGGTGAAAAGTCAAGAACAGAAGGTCAGTTGCCCTCAACTTTGATCTTTGATGATCTTAGTAAGTGTCTTCTGTCTTCTGCAAACTGAAATCTGATCTGAAATTAAAACAATACACAAAAATTTTCAAACCAACTTAATGAAAAACTAGCTGAAAATTAAAAACTAAAAAAAATGCTCAAAACTCTGAGCTTATTGGCACTCATCTACCTACTCAATCTACTGTTCAACTGCGAGTTAGGTAAAATGAAATAGCCAATGAAACCATTCAATAATTATGTACTTTGATAGATTTTGTTGCATTTTCTTGTTGATTATCAAAATTTAACTTCTACAACCTATTATAAACTTATCAACAAATGAGAGGATAAAGAAACACTTGATTTCCTTTGTTGACTCTAGAAACTGTACAAAAGGATCTTCCAAAATATATACACTAATGTTTAACTGATCTGAACAACTGTACATCTGTTCTGGATGGCCTCCATACCATGAATCTGAAATGTTATTTTCGTCTTTGTCTCCCTGCAAACTTTCAGATAAGATTTGTGATGATATTCCTACTGATTGTAATGTTTGGCTGTTGAATCCTTTATCATCTTGACTCTAAAAATCATAGTTAGTTAATAGAGAAATGCTTTGAATGCCTTCAATATTCAACATACCTGCTATTGGATCCTGAAAAACTTGGGAAAATGGCTGCAACCTATAGCATATAGGTTTCCATGAGACTTCACAAACTTCAACAAGTTTCTCATCATTTTCATTAAATATGTTATACCATATTTCTTCCAAACACTGAAATGATTTAAAAAAATAGCGGTATGAAACTTTCTTGTGTCATTTGATCATTTATTTTGATAGGAACTGATAACTGCAATTGTGAAACTAAAAAATCTTGATCAATAGTTTCATTATCTTCTTTGTTGTCAATCACAATTCCTAAAGATTGCTGATTATTGATGGCATGATAGTTGTCTCTGATGAACTGAAATGAAGCAAAACAAAGAGGTAAAGAACCTTCACTTATTTCCACATTTTCTTCTTTTTCTTCCTCACTCTCATGGTTTATCTGTATTGGTTGATCACTGTCTTCAATCTGCTGAAACTGAGTTTCTTCATCCCACAAACTAGCTTCTGATTGCTCTGTAAAGTTAGCTTGAGTTTGGAGAACATAACTATCATCATAATGATCATACTTAGGTAAATAATCAAAATAAGGAATGTCATCAAACATACACATTAGATCAGCAGATTCCTCTTTCTCATATTGATTTGTAAATTCATTTTCTGGTATATGATAATTGGAATTAGTAGGAATTTGTTCATGGTTATCAACATCTTCTATTTCTTCATGGTGATTTTGAATAAAAAATTCATCTTTCATAGTGATCTCCTATTTTCTTTCATCCAGTTTTCTTACCAAAAGGTTGAGTTTTACCTTTGCAATGTGTTTCTTCTCCTCTTCTTCTGCTTTTAACTTTTCCTGTTTGATTTGGAGATTAACTTCCACATCAACTGCAATGTTCTGCATCTGTACAAGTGTTTTTGGATCTCTTTCTCTTAATCGAAATTCTATTTCTAGATCAAAGGCACTTGGATAATGCAAGAGAGCTGAATCATGAGGAGGTCTAATATTTTCTGGAAATGAATTATAAACTTGATTGAATCTGTCAGAAAATTTTTGTATTGTTTCATTTGGATGTATTTTTAATTGATTATATTCTTCCATGATCACAAAATGATTAACTTTTATTATCCATCTATCAAGGAAAATTTTGATAAACTGCTGGAAATTTGAGATGCCATAACCAGAATGATTACCCAGACAAATTCTTTATTCTATTTTGTGAAAAGCCAAAAAGTCGGATTTATCAAATATTTAGCCAAATCTCAAATAAATCCAAATAATTCTCAAAACCTTGAATATGTTTTTGGGCAGTGATACCATTCTCTCCATCAAATCTAGGAAGATACTTGTAGTATTTTTTAGGAAAGTCATGGAGTAAAGGAGATAGAATAAGGGGTTTATATCTATCTGGAACTTTATATGGCACAGGGATATGTACAGGGATTGTAAGATCAGTCTTGATTATTTGAGGCTTATTAATTAGAAAATGATCATCATTAGATTCATAAGAAAGCTGCTCAAAGAGATTAGGATAATTATTACTTACAATATTCAAAGGAAAATAACTAAAATCTAATCTAAGATCTTTTATGAAATACAATATACATTGAAAAAATTTCTTAATGAGAAAGAACATAATGTCTTGGATTAAGATCCAAGTTGAAAGCCTGATCTTTCCATATTGTCCTTTGAGTTTCATTCCTCCAGTGGAGTCTTGATTGTGAGATTGATTTTGGAGTTGCCAGGTGGATGATGTTAACCTTTGTGTGTCTGATCCCTATCCACCATCATAGATCATATCTAAACCTGTAAAATAATTCTGAAGAAAAATTTAGTTCTTCAGGAGACCAAATTTTGAGTATTTTATGATTATTTTGTTCTTTTTATGAATTTTCAAAACCACTTCTATGATTTCTTTAAGAGGCTTTAGATATGAGATTTAAGCTTTCTTAAAGACTTATTAAACTAGAGAAACTAATGAAATGTTTGAAACAAAAGTTCAGTCTATAAAATAGACTGGAGATTGACTGAAGTAGCATTTATTTACTATGCAATTGTAGAGAAAAAGCATTTCAAAGGCTACCTGGCTAAATTAAACAATAGTAACAATAAAATGATTCAGGTCCCCAGTATGGTCACCGCTATGTTATTTCTCATATTTTCCTTGAAGTTGTTGGAAGAAGAAAGGGGTGTGAGGTAACCACAAACCAACCTTCAGATACAGAATCTAGCCAATTTGTATCCAGAGAGGGCTCTCTCTTTTAGAATTTAGCTTTGTTCTTATAAAATATTAGGCTAGTTATAAGTCCAGGGTTTTTGTTTGAATTTGAATGGTGGAATCCACCAACTGAGGGCAAGATTGAGTATTTCAGGCTATTGGGCTATGGAGTCGAAAGGATGGCTTTACTGGATTAAGTTTTTACACTAAAGATGGCTTTGCAGGGCAAGATAGCCAAAACAAAGAACAATTTTGGATATTAAAGTGAATGGAATGGATTTTTTAAATGGATGAAAGGCAATTAAGAATATTTCAACATATTTAAACGAGAGAAAGTGAGTGACTACCAATAGAGAGCAATTAAGAATTCTTTAGTAGGTAATCAAATGCTTAAACCAGAGAAACAAGAGCAATTAAAAATTCATTGTTTATAACCAGTTTAGAAGAAAACATTTAGAATAATAACAATTGAAATCAGAGTACACTTAAGCAATTTCTGATTTAATCCTTTTTGTTAATTATTTAGAAATGAACCACAGTGATGTAGTAAACATATGTAAAACTTAAAACACAGGATAGAAATGGCTTATTGAACTGTAGTCTGACACATGAATCTTGCAAAAAGTCTTGAGCTTCAATTCATCATGCAGCAAACCACCAAGAAATTTCTCCAAAAGCACTTTATTCCAAAAATCAATGTTACAGCAAAGTAGAAGAATCCACCCTCAATAATTCAATTGAGGGCTTATTTATACAAATTCTAAACTAAAATATCTTGGAAAAATATCAAGATTAGTTCACAAATCTCTCTAACTATTTTACATAAATAGAACTTACTCAAAATAAAGCATCTATTTGGCACTATTTCTTATGGATAGGTGATGAAAAAGAGGAAAATTTTAATTTGATCCAACTCTTAGTTGATGATGAAGCATCCAAGTCACTAACTGCTTCCTTTCTTTGTGCATTCTGCTCCAACAATTCTGCAAACTTGGGGTCCAATGATATATTTCTATTTCTCCATCCGTAATATACATGTAAAAAGTGAAAGTGGTTATTGTGGACTAATATGTTGGTGAGATAAACCTCTTTCCATATCCCAAAATTCCTCTCCAGATGTGCACAATAGGCTCTATAAAAATATTTGTAAAACAGAGTTTTACAGAGTCTAAAAAATAGCCTGTAAATATGTGCATGTATCTCACATTCTGAAATCACTGTGCAAAAAGTGAGATGGGTTTTTGTATACGGGTCTCTTAGGAACAAAAAAATCCTTCAGTTTTGTATGATGTATTTTTGATTTACCACAATCTTCTCTGCAAAATGATGACTTAACAGGAATTTTCTGCAAAAGGTGCTTCCCAACATTGTTTAATAATAGCTGTTAGAAAACTGAGAGAGGTTTTTCAGGATGCGAATCTTATGAACATAAACCTCCTTCAGTTTTGAAAAATTCATCTTGGATTGATCACAATAGTTTCTGTAAAACAATGACTAAAGCATGAAATTTCTGCAAAAATGTTCCTTCTTGTTGTGTTTTTCATCTTTTCACTCTTTTGATCTTTTGACTGTTTCACTTTTACTTTAGATAAAATTCAATGTTGGTGAAAGTATTTTCATATCTTTTTACCATTTTACTACCTCTGTATTTACTTTTACTGTTTACCTTTGACTGCTCTGTAATTTCATTTTAACTTTCACGCTGACTTTTACCTGATACACTTTAACCACTGATACTCTTTAACTGTTCCTCACCGTGTCCTTTTACCTTCAATGTGTAGTTTAGGTTTTTACTGTCTGTTTCAATAGTAAATCGTTTAATATCCTATTTCCTTTGCTTGTCCTTTAATTGTATGTTTTATCTTTCATGTCGGTTTGAATAGATTTTATAACACTCTTGGAGTAAACAAGTCTTACGACTAGTATTAAGACTGTTTATCCAAGGATGTTGTCTTCTGATCACCTGTAAAACAAAAAAAAAATGTTAAGAAAGCATTGGTTTGCAGCGGAGGTCGAAAAGGTTTCATTTGATTTTGAGAGGTCCGTGGAGCGAATCTAGAATGATTTTTGGGAGGTAAACCATACTCGAATTGGTTAACAGAGGCTTCAGGTGGCGCAGCTGGGTTACAAAGGGTTTTACTACACAATCAGGTGAAAATGAGCAACACTAGGGTGTTTGTGTTTAAACGGGTAAACGCTTGATATTGGCAGGTAAGCTTTGAATGAACAGTGATTTGAACGGGTACTGGTTATGGCGGACGCGCTTCTGGGAAGCTTGACTGCAATTTTCTCCGATCAGACAAAGGTTGACGGACTTCAGCAGTGAAGATTTGAATTTTTGTGCATGGAGGTGTAGTCGTTCACTGCGTTCAAAATAATGAAAATGATGCGAATTTTTGTTTTATCGGCAAAGTCAACTGGGGGGTGAATTTTTTATTAATTTAATAAATGACATCATCTTGTACAACAGATGAGTCATGGGGAAAGGTGGTAAGTGGTTTATTTTGCACCACTTTTGAAAGTAGGCAGTTTTGGGAGGGGAGGCAGCGAATCCACAAAGCAAACGACGCGTGGCCAGGGTACTATTTGAAAACCGCTGTCATTTCGCGCGTTAACTTTCGGACTGGGATGGCCAGCGAAATTGACGAGAGCCGTCGATCTTGGAGCGGGTGATCGGACGGGGGACGGGACAGGGAGTTGATAGATGTTTAACGGGCAGGACCAATGTGATTAACTGTTAATTAAACCATCGGGTGGAATTTAATTGGCTGGGGTCGGTTATTAATTAATCGTGTGGATTAATTAATCCCTGGTACGGTGGATGGTGGGGAGTTATTTTATTTTTATTTTTAAACATATATAATATGTTTAAACGCTTTTTCATATTTTTATTTATACAATAATTAAATCATTGCGATTTATTTACTGTAGGGGGGTGGGAATAATATTAATGTTATATTTTAGCCAAAAGGGGGTATGTTGTGAGTTTTTTATTTGAATAAAATAGGAATTAAATACTTTTGGCTAAAAATTCATAATATAAAGGTTTTGGGGATATTCCTATAAAAAGATTTATATATAATAGGAAAGGTGATTTTCATAGGGATTTAATATATAAATTAGAGTTAATATGACAAAAGGACAATGTAAACTCAAAACACTCAAATATAACCAAGAAAGTGAAGATTCAAAAGTAAATGGCATTATTATACTTTCAACACTTAAACTTAGAATAAAAGTGATTTTGAGGGCTTTTCATGAAATATTGAAGGATTTTCCTAAGTAAAATGGGATTTTACTTAGAAAAAGATTTTTGAGAGGTGAATGAATGTGATAATGGATGATTTCAAGTACTTAGGTCTTTTCAATTATTGGGCCGAGGGTCTGGTCCCTCCAAAAGTCAAGGAAATGCCTTGAGCCCCTTTAATTTTCAAATACCTTAGTACTCAAGGTAAATTAGTAAAATATTTAGGGAAAATGAGAGGGGAAGTTAATAATTTTGACTTTGTCTTGCTTGAACTGCATCAAGTGAAATGTCTGTCTTATACTTGTGATAAAAGTAAAAGTTAACACATCTAAAGACATTATCCATCACAAGTAATTCTGCAACACCATCTACCTACCCTCCCTATTTTAACGTAGCATTTTTTCCTTCTTTATTTGGGTGCACTTAGACTGGGAAACCCTTATCAATCCTCTTTTTCTTTTACATGGCAAGCCTACTTAAGTCTACAATTATTACATCCAAGGGCTCGGATTAAACTGTTGAGCTCCTTTTTATTTACTCTACCTATCTACTTATCTGCCAAGATTAAACTGTTTGGCCAGATATTTATTCTCTATTCTACAACATGAAATTGAAAAATGAATGAGTCAAGTTTAAACAGTTTGACTCTTCATAAATTGTGGCAAAAGTTTAACAAGCTGCACACAATTGCTTATTACAGAAAATGAAATAGTAGTGGCATTTAGACTTGCACACTTTCCTAGTCTATTTTTGTTTGGGGTTCATTTCTTTCACTTTTTTGACCATTTTATTCTTTCACCCTTTGATTTTTATTTTAGGGTGTACCCTCTTTCCATTTTTTAAATTTTTTTGATTTTTTAGAATATGGAAAACCTTTGCAACAAGAAAAAGTATGAACATATTACACAGCTCATCAAGTCAATCATGAAATATTACACCTATTGGTATAGGAGTCTAACACTGGCTCCACTTGGGGATGGATTTTCCTGGTGAAAATTCAAGAAGAGTAGGTCAGTTGCCCTCAAATTTGATCTTTGATGATCTTATTAAGTGTCTTTTGTCTTCTGCAAACTGAAATCTGATCTGAAATTAAAACAACACACAAAAATTTTCAAACCAACTTAATGAAAAACTAGCTGAAAATTAAAAACTAAAAAAAATGCTCAAAACTCTGAGCTTATTGGCACTCATCTACCTACTCAATCTACTGTTCAACTGCTAGTTAGGTAAAATGAAATAGCCAATGCAACCATTCAAGCATTATGTACTTTGATAGATTTTGTTGCATTTTCTTGTTGATTATCAAAATTTAACTTCTACAACCTATTAGAAACTTGTCAACAAATGAGAGGATAAAGAAACACTTGATTTCCTTTGTTGACTCTATAAACTGTACAAAAGGATCTTCCAAAATATATACACTAATGTTTAACTAATCTGAAAAACTATACATCTGTTCTGGATGGCCTCCATGCCATGAATCTGAAATGTTATTTTCTTCTTTGTCTCCATGAAAACTTTCAGATAAGATTTGTGATGATATTCCTACTGATTGTAATGTTTGGCTATTGAATCCTTTATCATCTTGACTCTGAAAATCATATTTAGTTAATAGAGAAATTCTTTGAATGCCTTCAATATTCAACATACCTACTATTGGATCCTGAAAAACTTGGGAAAATGGCTACAACCTATTGCATATAGGTTTCCATGAGACTTCACAAACTTCAACAAGTTTCTCATCCTTTTCATTAAATATGTTATACCATATTTCTTCCAAACACTGAAATGATTCATAAAATAGTGGTATGAAACTTTCTTGTGTCATTTAATCATTTATTTCGATAGGAACTGATAACTACAATTGTGAATCTAAAAAATCTTGATCAATAGTTTCATTATATTCTTTGTTGTCAATCACAATTCCTAAAGATTGCTGATTATTGATGGCATGAGAGTTGTCTCTAATGAACTGAAATGAAGCTAAACAAAGAGGTAAAGAACCTTCAATTATTTCAATATTTTCTGCTTTTTCTTCCTCACTCTCATGGTTTATCTGTAATGGTTGATCACTATCTTCAATGTACTAAAACTGAGTTTCTTCATCCCACAAACTAGCTTCTGATTGCTCTGTAAAGTTAGCTTGAGTTTGGAGAACATAACTATCATCATAATGATCATACTTAGGCAAATAATCAAAAGAAGGAATGTCATCAATCATACACATTAGATCAGCAGATTCCTCTTCCTCATATTGATTTGTAAATTCATTTTCTGATCTATAATAATTGGAATTAGCAGGAATTTGTTCATGGTTATCAACATCTTCTATTTCTTCATGGTGATTTTGAATAAAAAATTCATCTTTCATAGTGATCTCTTGTTTTCTTTCATCCAGTTTTCTTACCAAAAGGCTGAGTTTTACCTTTGCAATGTGTTTCTTCTCCTCTTCTTCTTCTTTTAACTTTTCCTGTTTGATTTGGAGATTAACTTCCACATCAACTGCAATGTTCTGCATCTCTACAAGTGTTTTTGGATCTCTTTCTCTTAATCGAAATTCTATTTCTGGATCAAAGGCACTTGGATAATGCAAGAGAGCTGAATCATGAGGAGGTCTAATATTTTCTAGAAATGAATTATAAACTTTATTGAATCTGTCAGAAAATTTTTGTATTGTTTCATTTGGATGTCATTTTAATTGATTATATTCTTCCATGATCACAAAATGATTAACTTTTATTATCCATCTATCAAGGAAAATTTTGATAAACTGCTGGAAATTTGAGATGCTAGCATTAGGCATATTTTCGAACCAATTCTTTATTCTATTTTGCAAAGAAAGAGCAAAAAGTCTGATTTTAACATCATCTTCATCAATCTCAAATAAATCCAAATAATTCTCAAAACCTTGAATATGTTTTGGGCAGTGATACCATTCTCTCCATCAAATCTAGGAAGATACTTGTAGTATTTTTTAGGAAAATCATGGAGTAAATGAGGTAAAATAAGGGGCTTATATCTATCTGGAACTTTATATGGCACAGGGATATGTACAGGGATTGTAAGATCAGTCTTGATTATTTGAGGCTTCTTAATTGGAAAATGATCATCGTTAGATTCATAAGAAAGCCGCTCAAAGAGATTAGGAGAATTATTATTTACAATCTTCAAAGGAAAATAACTAAAAACTAATCTAAGATCTTCTATAAAATACAATATACATTGAAAAATTTCTTAATGAGAAAGAACATAATGTCTTGGATTAAGATCCAAGTTGAAAGCTGATCTTTCCATATTGTCCTTTAGTTTCATTCTCCGATTGGAGTCTTGATTGTGAGATTGATTTGAGTCTTGGTGGATGATTTTAACCTTGTGTGCAAGATCTACATCACCATCAGCAGTCAGAATCCAATCCTCTGTAAAATGATACGAAAAAAAAGTTAGTTCTTCGAAACCAAATTTTGAGTATTTTATTATTATTTTGTTTTTTTTTATAGAAAATTTTCAAGACAACTTCTATAGATTTCTTTAAAGAGCTTAGATATGAGATTTAAACTTTCTTAAGGGTTTTTAGTAACCTAGAGCGGTGAAATGTTAGAGGCAAAGTTCGGGCTATAAACTAGGCCCAGGAATTGGTAGTAGCATTTATTTACTATGAAATTGCAGAGAAAAATCATTTCAAAGGCTACCTGGCTGATCTTCAGACTCTGTTTGTAGCTTATAAGCAAACAATATTGACAAGAAAGATATTCAGATCTGCAGTGGAGTCGCCACTATGTTATCACTCAGATTTTCCTTGAAGTTGTTAGAAGAGGAAAGGGGTCCGAGGTAACCACAAACCAACCTTCAGATACAGAATTTATCCAATCTGTATCCAGAGAGGGCTCTCTCTTTATGATTTAGCTTTGTTCGTAGAAAATATTAGGCTAGTTATAAGTTCAGGGGTTTTGTTTGAATTTGAATGGTGGAATCCTTTAACTGAGGGCAAGATTGAGTTTTTCAGGCCATTGGGCTATGGAGTCGAAAAGATGGCTTTACTGGATTAATTTTTTACACAAAAGATGGCTTTGTAGGGTAAGATAGCCAAAACAAAGAACAATTTCAGATATTAAAGTGAATGGAATGGATTTTTAAATAGATGAAAGGAAATTAAGAATCTTTCAACATGTTTAAATGAGGGAAAGTGAGTGATTACCAATAAAGAGAAATTAAGAATTATTTACTAAGTAATCAAATGCTTAAACCAGAGAAACAAGAGAAATTAAGAATTCATTGTTTATAACCAGTTTAGAAGAAAACATTTAGAATAATAACAATTGAAATCAGAGTACACTTAAGAAATTTCTGATTTAATCCTTTTTGTTAATTATTTAGAAATGAAACACGGTGATGTAGTAAACATATGTAAAACTTAAAACACAGGATAAAAATGACTTATTGAACTGTAGTCTGACACATGAATCTTGCAAAAAGTCTTGAGCTTCAATTCATCATCCAGCAAGCCACAAAGAAATTTCTCCAAAATAACTTTATTCCAAAAATCATTGTTACAGCAAAGTAGAAGAATCCACCCTCAATAATTCAATTGAGGGCTTATTTATACAAATTCTAAACTAAAATATCTTGAAAAAATATCAAGATTAGTTCACAAATCTCTCCAACTATTTTACATAAATAGAACTTATTCAAAATAATGCATCTATTTGGCACTATTTCTTATGGATAGGTGATGAAAAAGAGGAAAATTAGAATTTGATCCAACTCTTAGTTGATGATGAGGCATCCAAGTGACTAACTGCTTCCTTTCTTTGTGCATTCTGCTCCAACAATTCTGCAAACTTGGGGTCCAATGATATATTTTTATTTCTCCATCCGTAATAGAAATGTAAACATTGAAAGAGGTTATTGTGGATTAATAAGTTGGTGAGATAAATCTCTTTCATTTTCCGAAAATTCCTCTCCATCTGTGCACAATAGGCTTTGCAAAAGTATGTGTAAAATAGAGTTTTACAGAGTCTGAAACATAGCCTGTAAATATGGGCATGTATCTCTCATTCTGAAATCACTATGCAACATGTGAGATAGTTTTTTGTACATGGGTCTCTTAGGAACAAAAACCTCCTTCAGTTTTGTATGATGTATTTTTTATTTACCAAAATCTTCTTTTCAAATTCATGACTTAACAGGAATTTTCTGCAAAAGGTGCTTTCCAACATTGTTTAATATTTCCAAAACCATAATAGATGTTAGAAAAGTGAGAGAGGTTTTTGTGGATAGGAATCTTATGAACATAAACCTCCTTCAGTTTTGCAAAATGCATCTTGGATTGATGACAATAGTTTCTGTAAAACAATGACTAAAGCATGAAATTTCTACAAAAATGTTCCTTCTTGTTGTGTTTTTCATCTTTTCACTCTTTTGATCTTTTGACTGTTTCACTTTCACTTTAGATAAAATTCAATCATGGTGAAAGTATTTTCATCTCTTTTTACCGTTTTACTGCCTCTGTATTTAATTTTACTTTTTACCTTTGACTGCTCTATAATTTCATTTTAACTTTCACTCTGACTTTTACCTGATACACTTTAACCACTGACACTCTTTAACTGTTCCTTACTGTTTCCTTTTACCTTCAATGTGTAGTTTAGGTTTTTACTGTCTGTTTCAACAGTAAATCGTTTAATATCCTATTTCCTTTGCTTGTACTTTAGTTGTATGTTTTATCTTTCATCTCGCTTTGAATAGATTTTATAACACTCTTGGAGTAAACAAGTCTTACGACTAGTATTAAGACTGTTTATCCAAGGATGTGGTGTTCTGATCACCTGTAAAACAAAAAAAAATTGTTAAGAAAGCATTGGTTTGCAGGGGAGGTCGAAAAGGTTTCATTTCATTTTGAGAGGTCTGTGGAGTGAATCTAGAATGATTTTTGGGAGGTAAACCATACTCGAATTGGTTAACAGAGGCTTCAGGTGGCGCAGCTGGGTTACAAAGGGTTTTACTACACAATCAGGTGAAAATGAGCAACACTAGGGTGTTTGTGTTTAAACGGGTAAACGCTTGATATTGGCAGGTAAGATTTGAATGAACAGTGATTTGAACGGGTACTGGTTATGGCGAACGAGCTTCTGGGAAGCTTGACTGCAATTTTCTCCAATGAGACAAAGGTTGACGGACTTCAGCAGTGAAGATTTGAATTTCTATGCATGGAGGTGTAGTCATTCACTGCATTCAAAATAATGAAAATGACGCGAATTTTTGTTTTATCGGCAAAGTCAACTGGGGGGGGTGAATTTTTTATTAATTTAATAAATGACGTCATCCTGTACAACATATGAGTCACGGGGAAAGGTGGTAAGTGTTTTATTCCGCACAACTTTTGAAGGTAGTCGGTTTTGGGCGGGGAGGCAGCGAATCCACAAAGAAAACGACGCGTGGCCAGGGTACTATTTGAAAACCGCTGTCATTTCGTGCGTTAACTTTCGGACTGGGGATGGCCAGCGAAATTGATGAGAGTCGTCGATCTTGGAGTGAGTGATCGGATGGGGGATGGGACAGGGAGTTGACAGATGTTTAACGGGCAGGACCAATGTGATTAACTGTTAATTAAACCCATCGGGTGGAATTTGATTGGCTGGGGTCGGTTATTAATTAATCGTGTGGATTAATTAATCCCTGGTACGGTGGATGGCGGGGAGTTATTTTATTTTTATTTTTAAACATATATAATATGTTTAAACACTTTTTCATATTTTTATTTATACAATAATTAAATCAATGTGATTTATTTACTGGACGGGGGCGGGAATAATATTAATGTTATATTTTAGCCAAAAGGGGGTATATTGTGGGTTTTTTATTTGAATAAAATAGGAATTAAATACTTTTGGCTAAAAAGTCATAATATAAGGGTTTTGGGGATATTACTATAAAAGGATTTATATATAATAGGAAAAGGTGATTTTCATAGGGATTTAATATATAAATTAGAGTTAATATGACAAAAGGACAATGTAAACTCAAAACACTCAAATATAACCAAGAAAGTGAAGATTCAAAAGTAAATGGCATTATTATACTTCCATTACTTAAACTTAGAATAAAAGTGATTTTGAGGGCTTTTCATGAAATATTGAAGGATTTTCCTAAGTAAAATGGGATTTTACTTAGAAAAATATTTTTGAGAGGTGAATGAATGTGATAATGGATGATTTCAAGTACTTAGGTTTTTTCAATTATTCGGCTGAGGGTTCGGTCCCTCCAAAAGTCAAGGAAATGCCTTGAGCCCCTTTAATTTTCAAATACCTTAGCACTCAGGGGAAATTAGTAAAATCTTTAGGGAAAATGAGAGGGGAAGTTAATAATTTTTACTTTGTCTTGCTTGAACTGCATCAAGTGAAATGTCTGTCTTATACTTGTGATAAAAGTAAAATTTAACACATCTAAAGACATTATCCATCACAAGTAATTTTGCATCTACCTACGCTCCCTACTTTAACCTAGCATTTTTTCCTTCTTTATTTGGGTGCACTTAGACTGGCAAACCCTTATCAATCTTCTTTTTCTTTTACATGGCAAGCCTACCTAAGTCTACACTTATTACATCGAAGGGCTCGGATTAAACTGTTGAGCTCCTTTTTCTTTACTCTACCTATCTACTTATCTGCCACGATTAATATTTTTGGCCAGATATTTATTCTCTATTCTACAACATTAAATTGAAAAATGAATGAGTCAAGTTTAAACAATTTGACTCTTCATAAATTGTGGCAAAAGTTTAACAGGCCACACACAATTGCTTATTACAGAAAATGAAATAGTAGTGGCATTTAGACTTGCACACTTTCCTGGTCTATTTTTGTTTGGGGTTCATTTCTTTCACTTTTTTGACTATTTTATTCTTTCACCCTTTGATTTTTATTTTAGGGTGTACCCTCTTTCCATTTTTTAAATTTTTTTGATTTTTTAGAATATGGAAAACCTTTGCAACAAGAAAATGTATGAAGATATTACATAGCTCATCAAGTCAATCATGAAATATGACACCTATTAGTATAGGAGTCTAACATGTTCTACATACAATAAAGAATTATATGCATTAGTACAAAGTCTTAAAAAGTGGAAACATTTCATAATGGGAAAAAAAACAATCATACATATAGATCATGAACCACTACAATATTTACACTCACAAACTAAATTGCAGTAATAAAGACACTATCGTTGGATGGGTTTCTTACGGAAATTTCATCTTGTAATCAGATATAAGAAAGGCATACATAATAAGGTTGCAGACATGTTATCAAGACCAATAATAAATGCATCCACAATAATTAAGCATAATTCAGTAATGCATGAAAGCTATATTGAACAATATGCTCAAGACACAAATTTTAAAGATATATATGCAACTTTAAGTCATGGCAAGTAGGTAGAAGAATTTGATTATTTCATAAAGGATAAACTCTTATATCATTTGGGAAAACTATGCATTCCACAAACTGAAAGAGTTAATTTTATTCAAGAAGCACATACTTCTCTAATTTCAGGTCACTTTGGTGTAAGTAAAACAATTGCACAATTACAAAGATTATGCTATTGGCCACAAATGAATGAAACAGTTTCAAGATATATTAAAGGATGTACTATGTGTGCTACAAGCAAGCCAAGTAATATAAAATCAGGCTTGTACAATCCACTTCCATTTCCTTCTCGTCCTTGGGAAATTTAATCCATGGATTTTGTTGGGGGATTGCCAATGTCTAGAAAATGGCATGATTATTTGTATGTAGTTGTGGATAGGTTTAGTAAGATGTGTATTTTTACTCGATGTACTAAACAGGTCACAGCTAAACAAACTACAAAGTTTTTCTTCCAAAATGTATGGGTTCTCTTTGGATTACCCACTTCTATTGTATCTAATCGAAATTCTCGATTTGTCAGGAACTTTTGGTCAAGTTTATGGGAACTCATGGACACCAAGTTAAAGAAGAGCACGGCTTTTCATCCGGAAACAGACGGCTAGACAGAAGTGGTCAACATGATAGTGGTACAGTTGCTTCGAGGTTATTGCAGAAAGCATCCCAATCTTTGGGATGAACATTTTTGTTATGTACAACAAGCTTACAAACATGCAAAACATTCTTCTACTCAAAGATCTCCATTTCAGACTTGTTTTGGTTTTGTACCAAATTCTCCCTTGGATTTTGTCTTTGGTAAAGACATAGCAGTTGATGGACACAATGATGTGGACAAAGCACCCAAGTTCACTGAACAGATCCAGGAAATTCACCAGGCAGTATAGGAACAACTGGAAAAGAGCCAAGAAAAGTATAAAGTGAGGCACAACAAGCATCGAGTTGAGCATAGTTTTCAAGTTGGTGATCAAGTCTAGTTGTACACCAGCAAAGAAAGACTTCAAGGGGAAGGTAAAAAGTTAAAACCAATTAGATATGGTCCTTTCAAAATTATTGACAAAATTGGTGAGAATACTTTCCGCCTTGATCTACCATCTTATTTGAAGATAAATGTGGAAAATTTGCGATTGTATGAACCTTCATTGATTGAATATCAAGAAGAGAAAATTTAGGTACCTTCCATCTAATATTTTTCACCAGAGTATCTCAATGAGTTGCAGGAGGATACAATTCTTGACAGGAGGATAAGGAATTCGTGATGGGGAGAAGTTAAGTATCTTCGAGTTATAATTACAGGTAAAAATCCAAGTAAATCATGATGGATAGAAATTGGAAAAGTGAAGGAAGCATACCCTCACTTACTTGATTGCTAAAACCAACTTTTGGTGGTCCAAAAGCTTTCAGGTGGGAAGGAGTGATCCAAAATGGATTTAGTTTTTCCTCTAGCTCAAAGTCTTCAAATGCATTTGAAAAGGGAATGAAGTTGAAGTGCTCATAGACAGCTTTCCAACGATGTGAATGACGTGTGAAACCGACTTCGTATGAGGAAGGTGCGGCAAGTCAAAGTTTCAGGGTAAAGTAGGGAAAAATGGAAAAATTCAAAGTCAAACAGTCAACGGTCAAAGTAAAATTTAGTTGTGTGATGTCAATAGGACACATGTTGTCCTAGGAATGCACCAATTATTTAGGCTGATGTCATCAAGCTTAGTGATGTGTCGAGATATGATTGGTTGATATCAGCCAATCTGAAGCTGACTCGTGGTAGCTCAGATCTTTTCCCAGCTTGACCTTGTTTGCAAAATTATGGAGGCAGGGAGGATTGAACACCTGACCTATCGAATTACTATGTTTTCATTAGAGTCCACACACCAGTTGGGCCAACACTTCAATTAGCTTTTGAATCAAAGGTGTTATATTAAATATATTACAACATATGTATGGGCATTTAAACCATAGGATAAAACTTATTTAAGGTTTATGTAACGGATAAATGACATCACATATATTAAATGCATGACCACCAGAGCTATATAAATGTAATCGCCGCATATATATGATACTATATATATCATATATGGGATATGCTGGAACCATAGTCGCCGTATATATATATACTGCGATATATATATATATATATATATATATATATATATATTCATGTATATGCAACTGAACCTTAATGTAAAAGCCAACCACGTATACATTTTAATGTATATACATTGTAACAAACGAATGGGTTGATAAACCTTATCTTAAGGTTTTAAAATGGCATTTATATGCATTTCTATCAATAGCTGCAAAGTGCGGAGGTTCGACGGAGAGGTCAGGCGGAGGTTTGAACTTCCAACCCTCCAAAAATTATATATGCCAATGCCTTCACACAAGAGTGTAGACCATTTGCGCTATAGATCGGACTTGTAAGTCCATCACTCTGACTTTTATTTAATTACACAGGTGCCAAATGCGCCCAAACCAGTGCAGAATCTCTAGAAGAATTTTTAATTGTAGAGAGGCGGTTTTTCAGAAAGGCAGAGTGGTTTTTGACTTTCTAGGGGGTCTGGAAGTCACTGTGGCCAAAGCACTCATTTTGACCAGAATTCTGAGTCGGTCATCATGGTGAGGTCTATTTCATCATTTGAGTCTCACTTTTTGAGCTCTTGTCTGTAAATCATTTGAAGACATAATATAAAGGTCAGCACTGGAAGCTAAAGGACCAGAAGACATAGCCAGGAAGTCTGGTGAACTCCTTATTAAATTTTTCCGTGTTGATATGTTTAAAATGTATCTTTAATGGCTTATGTCGTTTATGTTAATTGCAATATTTTCGATCTATTGGATAATATAACATAAGCAAGTTCACATATATGTTAGTAATTCCTTTTGCATAATTCAGATCACTCTTCCTATCAACTTCTCTCCCCCATTCTCTCCATATCTCCTCCTTTGTCTCTTTATCTCATCCCCAAACTTACAAACTCTCTCTTCATTTCTCCCTTGTCACTCCCTCTCTTATCTTCTTTCTGAATTCCTTTCTCTCGTACTTCCTCTCTCTCCCTTTCTCTCCAACCTCCCTCTCTCTTCCCCATCACTGTCCTCCTCTCTCTCAAGCCCTCTCTCTCATCCTTCCTCTCTCTCCCTTTGTCTCCTACATCCCTATCTCTTCCCCCATCTCTCTCTCTCTCCAATTCTCTCTTTTCTCCATCACTCTCTCACTCTCTCTCTCTCTCCAACTATGTTAATATATACCTCCCTCTCTCATTCACTCCTATATTCTATCCATGTAACCTTATTTCTTTCCTTATCTTTCCCCTAAACATGCACACACTCTCTCTCCATCTCTCCCTTTTCAATCCCTCTATCTCTCCACTCTCTTTGTTTTTCCCACCCATATATACCTAGAGCTAATATATATCATGATATACTAATATATATTATAATATAAAAAATTCAATATTTTTTTAATCCAAAGTTATTAAATTTAATCATATTAATATGAATATTATATTTAATAATAATAATAACAATAATACTATATTATTATTAATATTAGGGTTAATAACGGTTTTTTTCATGGTATTAATAATACGATATGAAAATGGCTCAATATGGTTTTAGAAACCAACTCCTATTGGTTAGGAGGAGTATTATTTTTCCCACCATGGTTCCCATAGGAGAACAAAAGAGCAAATCAATTATGTATTGTGTTAAAAATGATTTTTCTATATAATTATCTAATAATTCTATGTACATCATGATAGAAAAGGATCCTTCCTTGCTAAGAAAATATGCACCTCGTACATATATTGATCATTTCAATTATTAAAGAGCTAGGTTCCCTCTGAGTACTCATAGAAGTATATGTATGGTTGTTGTTAGTAGGGGCTAAGAAAAGTATGAAATTTGTGCAATTATTGATCATTTGATGATTAGAGAGCTAGGTTCCCTCTGAGTGCTTGAGGCTACTTTCCATGGAGTGTTTATGTGTTTTCCAACCATTCTTTAAGTGCTTGCATAAAAGTAATCATGACTTCCAAGAGTAATTGGTAAATAATGGTAAGTTTGTATATAGATTTACTTTTGTTTCTATGAATTTGAATGACGACTATGTGATGTAAAGTATAACTTGCATATTTTTCCAGCTACAAATGTTGATGAATATTGATCTATACATATGCTTATTTTAATATTTGTAAATGTAACATTTGATCTATCAACTCCATATTAGGTAGTGAAAAAATTACACATATCTATCATAATAAAACGTAAATTAGAATCTCTCAATGAGGCTATATCTATATAAACTTGATCTAGAAATAATGTGGAAATTGAATTATTTTATTTATGACAGACATTATTTTTTTATTACAATTTTTTAATTTGTTAGCATAAATTTTATTTTATTATTTTTAAATGCAATATGTCATTTGTCAACTCCATATTAGGAAGTGAATAAATTACACATCTCCACCATAATAACAAGTAAACTAGAATTTTTTTACTCTCTATCACTTTATCTCTCTATATAAACTTGATGTAGAATTAATGTGGAAATTGAAATATTTTATTCATGACACATTAGATTTTTTTATTACAATTTTTTAGTTTGTTATTGTAAATATCATTTTATTATTTTTAAATGTAATTTTATATCACAGTTTCTCTCCCATACTACATTATTGAGAGCTTCTAGACACAAGTACATGAACACATTTTTTTTACTAAATTATTTTTAATTTAAAGAAAGTATTATATTCTAAGTCACCTAGTTTTTGTATAGTGTTTGATCTCTCTCTATCTCTCTCTCTCTCCCTCTCTCTTTCTCTCTCACACACACATATATAAACTATTTTAAATTTTAATAATAATAAAAATAGTAGTGTATTTTAATATATATAAAAGTTTTAACTTTTTTATATATTAAAATACTCTACTATTTTTATTATTATTAAAATTTAAAATAGTTTATATATGTATGTATGTATGTATGTATGTATATGTGTGTGTGAGAAAGAGAGAGATAGAGAGAAATCATAGTGTTTGATCTCTCTCTCACACACATATATATATTTTAGTTATTTAATTTTTATATATATTAAAATACTCTACTATTTTTATTATTATCAAAATCTAAAATTATATATATATATATATATATATTTCACTCTACTTTGGTCACAATCTTTGAGGATTACTTCGAGTTCATGATCCCTTTGCGGTTATTCGCTCTTGAGAACCTCTGAGTGGATATCCGTCTTATCACTGAGGCCACCTGGCATCGCTGACGTGTCACCTTTAGCTCTATCTTCTGTATCAGGACCCCATACATTATTGATTCATTCGAATGAGGGGGCCCACCCTTTTCTAGATAATAGATCTGTTTGTTCACGGGGGTGTTTCGGTAGCAATAAGGTTTGGACCACAATCCCCAAGGGCAGGGGTTCGGCATCGGCACTTGAATGCGGGGGGTACCCCTACCTCCTATGAGAAACCTCCAAGGAGGGGGGTCTAACAGTGCACTTGCACGAACTACGGGGAAATTTAGGTAAAGCCCTCTCGTCCGGAACTAAAGAGAGTCTACGCAACCTGAAAGCATGTACTTAATAAGCATACACATTAAGCAAGTAAGGTCAATCCATTGCATTTATACAAATAACCTATTCGGAATCTACAAGGTAAGCTATTCCTGTAATATTACGAACATGTCAACAGCTATGACAAGCATATTCCATAATCAATCAATGACTTGTAACACTAGTTATGAGTTATATATATATATATATATATATATGTTACATTTGTATTATAATTGTTTATAAATATATAAATTTATATAATTTAAATATATATGATATAACTACAAAATTAAGAAATATATAAGAAATCATAATTAAATTTTAATGTTAAATATTATTTTAATATACATGCTTATTTTATTTATTTAAATTTTATATTTATTAAAATATTTTACTTTTATTTTATTTATAAAAATATATATATATTTTTATATAATTTAAGTGTTTATGGTATAAATAAAAAATTAAGACACACCTATATATTAAATAAAAAATAACTAACACACATATATAATTAGATTTTATATTTTATTGAAACATTCTACTTTTATTTCAATCTAAGTTATCTAATTTATGTTAGTATTCAAATTTGGTACAAACATTCCACATTTAAAATTTTGAAAATAAGGTTCGATATTAATATCAACATACTAAAATATTTTAAATATATATATATATATCAGTTTTTTTATTATAATTAAAATATACATATATATATATATATAATATATATAATTATTGAAATATTATACTCTTATTATAATAGTTTATAAATATAAATTTATTATATATTTAGTTTTTATATTTATTTAAATGTTATAAAAATGTAAAATAGTACATATATATATATATATCACTTTTATTATAACTTTTTATATATGATTTATAAAAATTTATAAAAAAGAAAAATATTTCAATAAAATAGAATAATTAAGTATATAAACTAAACATATGCAAATTAAAAAAATGCTTATTTTTTATATTTTTTACTTTTGAATATAAATATAAATGTTATGTTTTATTTATATAATATATAAATAAAACATATATATATATATATATATATATATATATATATATATATATGGGGCAACAGAATTATAATATCTCCTAATAAATCTCATATAAAAATACATTGGATTAATTTTTTTTTATGAAATTTACTAACATGCAATATTCAAAATTACTTATTCCATAGTTCTTTATCAAAATCATTACATAAAATCATAGTCATTACAAAAAGTAAATTTATAATGGAATACCAAGTCACATAATGTAGCAACCATTGTTACACTATATTAACACAAAACTCTCTATTGTAGCCTTACATTATTAACATTGTCCATTAATCAGGCTAGTTAATCACATAATTGATGATGTAATTGTCAACGTTATGTAAGGAAGAAACATCACTAGAATGACATAATATGCATACACATAAACGGAAACTAATATACCCTGAAAACTTGAAGGAAAAAATGAGTAAACATTTATTTTATTAAATATTTCAAGAGGGGTTTCACCCCTCACTCAAAGAATTGTAAGGGTGTTCATCCCTTGACCATTGTTAAAATTAAAAAATAATAATATTATCATAAACTCAAACATAAAGAGTTGCAAACCAATACATTAATCATGGTATCTTTTACCCATAATTCCCCAACCATGGTATCTTTGTCGCCTAGTTGTTCATTCAGTGGATTATCCTACACTCGAAAATTCCTCAATTTACATGAACCATTAGTTCATTACCTACCATAATGTTAAATATAATTTATCCTTCACATAAGTCACAATCTCCTACTGCAATTACTATTCTCAGCAAATTATGACATCGAGATTATATATAAAACATTTATCAATCCCAAATGGTAAATCTCTACTAGTTATACTTCAAACATCTTTTTATGTACCTCCTTCTTTAACATGTGTTAATTTAAGATACATTATTTCACCAATATGTATATTTATCCATGCATGCTTAAGGCTATGACACATGTCTATCCATCCAATTCTCATATGCCTAAAGTAAAACAACTAAATATTACCAAGCCATGTTCATGTTCCCACACTTCACATGCATTATAGGAAAAAAGGTAAATACATTATTTCCTCTACTCACAAGGGTAAATTGATATTCAAAATAAGCTCCATGATTATCACCATCTCATTCCACAAGAAGAGAGAAATATTTCCAAATATAAGACTATGATAACTATTATTTCATTGCATAGTGCACGTTATTTTCCAAAAGGAAAGATCTTAGAACTGCTATTAATCATTTAAAGGAAAAATATAACAATAGTTATTATCTTTTTGCGTGCAAGTATATAGTATTCTTCCTAAAGAAAGTAGGAGAAGAAAAATCATCTTTGTGCATGTAAAGAGATACTCTTTTTCCAAAAGGGAACTAATACCATAGTTATTCTTTTTTTTTCATGTACTTATATACTTTTCTAACCCAATAGATATTTTGTTAAGTATTCAATACATATTTCTTCCTCAAGAAATCTAACTAAATAGCTATTTCATTTTTCATATGTAAACACATTTTTTTTCGAGAAAACCAACACCATAACTATTGTTTCTATGCATATGAGTATGTGTTCTTTTAACAAAACAAAAATTACTTTTGTGCATAGAAACACATAATGTTTTCAAGAAAAAAACATGGGTCTTTATCTCTATATACACAAGATTCATATGAAATGTTTTAAGAAAATAATCTTGATTCTTACCATTTCATGCGCTAGAATTCATATGCATTCCTTCCCAAAATATCAGCATAATTAAATTATCATTTAAGATGGAGTCCTTCCTAGAAAATAACATGGCTAATCTATTATGCAAATGATATTATATGCACCATTTTCTCAAGAATATAAACTCTTTCTCATTCTCTAATGTTCGGATTATAGGTCTCAATAAACCATGTTTGAACCTTTCAGTTCCTCCCATCGGTTTTACCATTATTTCCCCTTGTCTTTTTCAATACACCAAAAGACCCCCCTACCCCAAAATTCATGGGAATTGAACATTTGGAAGCGGCCATTTAACAACCACCTAAAATTTTAATTCTAAAGTTACATTCTTTTGAGTTTTAAGGGGGTTTCTTAAACACCCCCCCTTAAAAATCAAAATAATTGAACTTTTGGAGGTGGTTTTTGACACCCCCCCCCCCCCCCCAACCCACCCAAAAAAAAAGGTCACGAGATTTGAACTTCTAGAGGGATTTGTTAAATGACTTCCTCC
Source organism: Pinus albicaulis (assembly GCA_034641835.2). Lineage (NCBI taxonomy): Eukaryota > Viridiplantae > Streptophyta > Pinopsida > Pinales > Pinaceae > Pinus > Pinus albicaulis. The sequence goes on along the minus strand of JAXQQM020065137.1, from coordinate 22,254 downwards.
AAATGTTCAATTCTTATAATTTTTTTTTTTTTTTTTTTTTTTGGGGGTGGGGTGGGGTTTAAAAACCACCTCAAAAAGTTAAATTATCATGAAAATATATTTTGGGGTAGTCATTACTTTAGGGGAGGGCGGGTGTTTAAAAAACTCAATGGAAAATATATGTAAGGGAATTCATTTAATACTGCCCCACCCCACCAAAAAAATTTCATGAGAAAAAAATTTTAGAGGCAGTTGTTAGAAAATCCGCCTCTCCCTCAAAAGTTCAATTTCATGAGTTAATGGGGTGTGGGATGGGGTTGAAACCACTTACATGAAAAATGTATTTAGGGGCAATAATTTAAAAACCCTTTCATCAGAATTTTTTTTTATAGAGAGTTGTTAGAAAACCCCCTAAAAAGGCTCAAATTTTCATGAATTTTTTTGGCGGGGGAGGGGAGGTTCAAAACTACCCCTAAATCCATAAAAACACTTTTAGAGGCAATTTTGGCAAGATCGTTGCAAGACAAATTGATCCTGAAGTCCTTTTTGTAGTAGTGTAGGTGCTAATATATGAAAGTGCTAGGTGTTACTGCATTCTAAGTGCCAATTCTTCCTTTGTTACTTCTCTCCTACTTTCCAATAATTAATCTCAAATAAATTTAATATTAAACCATGTCAAAACATGCCAACACATTCCAAAGCATACCAAGGCATATCAACACATGTAACACATGCTAAAAATTACCAAGTGCCAACACGTGGCAAGTGACAATGTGTTTCACAGAGTGTTACGCGTGTTATGGAGTGGTAGGGCAGGTGGAAGAGTGTTAAGGTGTGCTAGAGAATTTCATTACCTAGAAGGAAGCCTTGCTAAGTATTAGGGAAAGACTTGGGAGAAGTAGGTAAAAATTCATTTAAGTGAATGAATATGAGGGTGTTTTAGGGGCTGTCAACGAGTGCTAGTCGTGCCAAGGAAGGAGTGACAAGGTATGCTAAGTAGTGGTAATGCATGCTAAGTAATACTAGGGAATGTCAAGAATTGTAAGAGTGTGCTAGGGATTTCCAAGGTGTGCTAATATGTGCCAAATAGTGACAAGACATGTCAGGTGATGAGGCATGCCAATATGTGTAGGGTGTGAGGCTGTGCCAACATGTGTCAAGGAGTGTCAAGGAAAAGAAAGGGAGAAAAAATATAAAATGAAAGGAAATGAACACATAATATGGTTAAGAAGTCAAGACTTTACCTTTCTCAAAAGGGGCATGCCAAGCACACTAAAAATAGGATCCACTACTTGCCAAGTGTCAACGTATTCTAAGTGATAATGTATGTCAATGCATGCCAAGGTTTTCCAGGGCATGTTAGGTACTATAAGGCATTCCAACACATGATAGGGGAGCATTATGTTGTGGTAGTGCATGTCAACATGTACTTGGGCTTCCTAGTTATGGTAAGATGTTATAGGTACAAATATGTTTCAATACATGTGAGGTTCCAATGAATGTTAGTGTGTGCCAAGGTATGTCAAGGTGTGCCACGAGCATTGAGGAGTGTCAAATCTCTCTCATTAATCGAATTGAACAATATTTATTATGTATTAAACAATATGGTTCCTACACACACTAGTGGAACTTAATATAAAGGGAATTTTCTAGATAATAAACCCAACAAATATGAATCATTTGTTGACTCATAAGAAAATTGTATTCTCATTACTTGAGGGAAATTATACAAACTAATTACTTCTTCACAAATTTATTGACTCTAACCACAATGGCCTTAGACTCAAAATTAAAAAGACTCCATAAAAATGTTCTTAAATCACTATATTTTGACAAAAAATATAGTAACAAACACATAGCATCATCAAAAACTCATTGGAATGATCAATGATGATGATCATTTTTTGACAATCACCAAAAGTAACCAACAAGAGAATTGGTGAGGGTTAATAAAACATTGTCTCTAGAAGTGTCACCAAACAGAGAATTAGTGATGGTCCTTTAATAACCCTCACCAAAAGTTTCATTAAAAATGGCTTTTGTGACGAACCTTAAAGGACAGTCACTATATGAACTTATAACAACAATATTTTAAAGACCATCACCATATGCAACATTGGTGATGAACCTTAAAGGTCTCTCATAGGCATGACCCTAACCAATGACCTTTTTTGTTGTAGTGAAAGCATATTTATCTAACTACACAAAGAAACTAGTTGATATACAACCCCAAGTTAAGGAGTCAAATAATGCTTGTAGATTCCATTTCCAAGAAGATACATGTTAGCAAAGTATTTAAGAGAGAGAGAGGAAATTGAATTTGTTATCATCAATTTTATGATTGAGTAGTTGACTATATGGAAGCATTCTTTGGTTTGCAACAAATATCTTTTCAGTGGTATGTGATAAATTTTTTATCTAAAAATATTTTATGGTGCATTCCAATTTTAATTTCTAAATTTTAGCAGTATAGAGGCACTAGGTCCAACACCGAGATGTTTGGCCGGTACCATTGGAGGGCATATTTCACTTGAAGAAACCCACACATGTATATATTAGGACATGTACATAAATAATCTCAAGTGTTGAGCATTTTATTTTTAGTTGTAGTTCTTTAGTTCAGTTTTTAGTTGATGAATAAGGGTGGCGGTCTCGATTGGAAATAGGTTTGGAGGCATTTCAACTTACATGAATGTTAAATTTTAGTTTACAAATTTCAAGATTTTCATAATTTTATACTTCATGTCCAACCAAGGCCACTGATATATGGCTCTCAGTGCTTTGCACGCAGATATTTGTCCCCAGCTAGAACCAAATCTTGTAGTTAAATCATTCCAAGGAGGCCAACACTCTAAATTGGGGCTCATGTTTTATATGAACATATTTAATGAGTTATTTTTATTAAAAAAAAAATGGAATTTTATGAAATTTGGTTCTTTATGAATGATTTTGGTGCTCTCTCCTTGGTAAAAAAAAGTTATTTTATTAAAAATATTGGGCTTTACTGAAAGTTTTCGAGTAAAAAACCATGCACTGAATCCACCAATCAACAAAAAAAACCATTCAAGCTAGCAAATACCGTGCCACTATACCAAGAGGAGGATCCCACAATCAAGTAGTAGTGCTAAATGTGCTAAATACATTAGAGAAATTTGAGAGAAACTATGTATATAAAGACCTATATTTTTATACTTCCAACTAATGTGGGAGATTAGCTTTTAAAAAATGGTTTATCAGTTGCTTGTTATTTTCAATTGTAACAAATTTCAAATTGTTTTCTTATAGATTTGAGTACTTAAAAGTGATGTCTGGATGGGTGGAAGAAGATCCTATATTCAAAACGGACAATATGATAAAATGCACAACATTTTGTATAGCCATTGAAATATAGGAATATATTCATATGTGGTTGTGTGGTTGCACTTAGAAACTTATTAGCAATAAAAATCTTTGGGCTCACCATATGCAGCTTCAAATTCACATTTCTCATCGCTGAGAGCATCACCAAAAGGAGAGGGGAAAAATGGCTCTTGCCATGATATCAAATTATTCATGTGAGATTGTTGGGTTGAGTTATTTTACAAAATTGAAAGAATAAGAGAGAGTTGAGAACACCACTAAAAGTTGGCTTTTTCCATTTTACTAGTAAAAATGAGAGAATTTCTAGTGCGAAGTTGGAGGAAGAAAGTGTCGCAAAGGAAGAGAATGCAAAAAACTGCATTTGGTGAAATTAATGTACATGTGTCTACAATTGTTAAATATGCTTCTAGTGTGTAAGTCTAGTCTAATGACAATGAGTGCTTTTAATTTGGTTTTTGGGCATAGAGAAATAAGTCACGGGATTTAATCCCATGCTATGGTTTAATTTTTTTTTTTTTGGTTTACCATGAAATACACATAACATGAATACTATATATATATATATATATATATATATATATATATATATATATAGATATATATATATCATGGTTAGGTTAAAATCATCCTAGATCGATCTTAATTTGGGATCTATCAAGTGTCGAAAGGGATAAAATTCGTTGAGCTGAAAACCTATTTTTTGAGAAAAATGTGAGGAGAGGTTTGCACCTCAAGGGATTTGATCCCTCTCGGTGCTTGGTACATCCGAATTTAGGATGGATATAAGTTGGTTTTAGTCATGTGCGGCCAAGGAAAATCAATCGAAGACATGATTAATTTTATCAATAATATGTAAACATATCTAATATTAAAATAATCATTTTAAATATGATAGCTATGTCTGAGATTAATGTCGTCATTTTAATTTCAAATTTTCCTAGTTACGTGAGTTTTTTGAGATGCTAAATACAAATTTTGAATGCAAAGTGACAATAATAGTGATGAATGATAGAAAATGTTATTAATAAAAAGTTAGTAGATTACAAATTGTCTTCATCATGATCAATCTCAAACAATTTTCTTATAATATTATTATTTTCACCATTGTTATATTTGTCATATTTTCATATCGATTATATGAAAAGGACAATTGAAATCATAAACCATTTAAATGTTTAGCTTTGGTTGTTGTAGTAAACCTCATACCTTTTCTCTCTTGATCTCCAATATTAATAGGTTGAATTAATATAACACAAAAATCAATGTACATTGTCAATAATTTTTTGTGCTTACACTAAAATCAATGCACACTTTTAATCCAATCACTTTAAAATTAATTTACCATCATACAATTATATCAAATTAGAAATAAAAATATTGACTAAAATACCTACATCTAATGCAAGAAATCAAATAATATTAGAAATCAACTTCTACACTTAAATTAGTGAATCTAATGGAAGATGTTATCACTTGGATTGAACCTCGGGCTAAAGAAGGAAATTCTGAGGTAACATCAAACCACGCTTAGCGAAGTAGCAATCCCTGCTATGCTAGGGGAGGGCTCCCAACGTATAGATCATAGCCAGTATGACTGGGGAAATAATATTTTAGGCTAGGTATAGTAGCTTAGGGTTTTGATTTTGAGTTTATAGGTTTTTTCTGGATCAAGAGGAGTCAAACAATCAGGGCAAGGAAGTTAGGTCAAGATTTGCAGGGTGTTCTATGGGGCAAGAAAATTAGGTCAATATTTGTAGGGTGTTCTATGGGGCAAGGAAGGTACAGTGGTTTAGCACTTTAGGGTTTTGACGGTGGGATGATCAAGACAGGTGAGGAGCTAGAAAGAGCATGGTGGAATCAGGGGTTCTTTCTCAACTAAAGAAATATACAGACTATGAATATTTACCCAAAACAGAGCATAACATTTATGGATTCTATTCATCTAACTTGTAAAAATTCACTTAATAACAATGAAATGATGGATGAAATAAACAAAACATTCTAACATATGAGCACAAAAGAAGAAACTAAAACTAAACAATATGCCACATGGATCCCATAAAAATAGCAGCAAATTTGATTAATGTCCAGGCTAAAACTGATACAAAAGTGTGTCCTTTCAAAAGCCAAACCTCCAAATGAGTCCAATGTCTACAAATGACTAAGAAAATACATGATATAGGCCTCAAAACAATTCATCCTAGCTTTAGGGGTCGAATCCATAAGAGGAGGAGTTGTTCCAAGAAAGACTGAACTGACAACTAGAGAATAGGGTGGTCAAAGTGACTCATCCAGAATTTGAGCAAACTGATTCATTACATGTAATTGAGGCCATTTACCTAATGTATATAGATTAGGTAAACCATAATTACATCACCAAACATTTATAACATCAGTAAAATTACATTTCCCAAAGTGAAAGGTCAAACTGGAGAAGATTTGCTGAAGATTGTAAAAAATTGCAATTTTTTGGCAAATGTGCATTATCCAAGCTGGAAAAATGGCTTGTTTTGCAAGTGGGTTTTGAGTGCCTTCCCGGTGTCCAAATATGCTCCATGATAGCTCATTGGAAATATCTCTGAGTCTCATTTCTATATCTATCTTAATTTTTCAAAATGGTTTTGATTTGCCCTATCTAAAAGCCAATCTCCCTGGACTGGTAAACGTGCAGCGACCAGGTAGAAAAGGAGGTAGAAACATGATTTTTAGGTGGTTTTTTGCATGTTTCAGGGACCAGTTCTCCTCCAAATATTCTGAAACTTGGTAGGGATGATTTCCGCATCATTATAAACCTACTAGTGGTCACCATTTTTCATTTGGAGGCCCCAAACAAGAGCGCAACATCCATGTCACTATGCCTTTAGCAAAATTTCTGAGTTGAAAATTATAAAAAATTGCAGAAATTAACATGAGTGCAAAAATGTGCCAAAATTGTTGGAGTACTTGCTCATTGAGTGATTGAGGCATGAAGTGACACCTCAGCAAGTATGTCCAACTTTTCTTTCTCTCCTTTCTTGGTCAAATTTTGAATTTTGCTTGGGCTTGTTTGAGCTTGGCCCTTGCAATTTTGTTCGTCATGGCGTAGTGCTTCGCCATTTTCCTCTGAATGTCATTTTCCTTTTGAGATTTATCCAAGAGCTGCTCCAAGTGTTTTTTGACCCTATCAATCCATGCTTATTTTCCTTTAAGAACTAAATTGGTGATTTTATCCTCATCTTCCTCACCTAGGTCAATCAGTTGAAATTCATGCTCTGTCTCATGTTTGTCCTCCTATTCATCAATGATTGGCTCTTTATCATTTTCCTAACCTTTATCCACCTATTTTGTTGATGAAGAAGACATGGCCACTTCACTCCAAGTGAAGTAAACACACACCTGTAGCCTCTCTGATAAGTCTTGGGAAATGGCTCAACATCAGTCAAATTAGCCCAAGTTACCTCAATTCCCTCCTCACTTCTTGATGAATCAGAATCATGATGTGATGATGATGAAGGGCTATAGAAAGGTGAAGAAGAAGGATCAACATGAGGTGAATGCATCTGACTTGGTGATGATGTATGAGTAGTAGGTTGAGATGGAGTAGTGGATAAGGGAGGATGAGATATGAGGGGATATTCTACTCATGCTGACTAGGTGAGGTAGTGAAAACTTCATTTGCTATGAATGTGTCCCATGGAATGTTCTTTTGCTCAAGCTAATGCATGAGTATCATTTTGATGAGGGAGTGGTGGAATGTTCTCTTCTTCATCTATATTTAATTTGAAATGTGAAACCCTAGGGTAATGGAATGAAATGAAGGGAATGTGAAATGAAAGGAATCGTTGGGAAATGAAGGGAATGAAAATGTGAAGGGAGCCTAGGTTAGTGAAAACCCTAGGACTTAGAGCTATTAGGAATGATATTGTTCTAGGGTATGGGGTTATAGGGAAATGGAAAAAAAATTATAGGAATGCGAGGGGAATTCTATAACAATTTAGGGATTAGGTTCATATAATAATTAGTGTTTCTTTCCATAGAAATAACTTTGAATGATTATGAAGCATAACAATACATCAATGAGATGATGGTTGGGTGACTTACTGATAAATGGATCTTTGAAGAACCCTTTTGTAGATATCTGGCATGAAATTATGGAGTGGAAATCTGTGAGAAGATTTTTTGTCATTCTGAGAAAATGCATAGTGACCAGAGCAAACGTGCAGCGACCCCTCTCAAACATGCAGCGTCCCTGCAACACCGTTTTGCATACCACATTTGGAGGCCATCTCGGTGTCAAAAAATTTCCCACGATAGCTTTTTGGAAATCTTATCCTATAAAATTTTCAAGTATACCTTTTATTTCTGATGGAGTTTATTTTACTTGTCAAAAGTTGATTTTCCCAGGACTAGTCAAAAAGTGTTGAATGAGGGTGCAAAAATGCAGTGCTAGTGCAGGAAACTTTTGGAGGCCTTTCTCAACTCCAAATTGAGCTTATGATAGCTAATTGGATCTCTCTTTGTATAGTTATCATTTTACTCATCGAGAAATTCATTTGGATAATCCAACTATGCGAAAAATTGATTTTCCCAAGGTCATTCCAGAAATGCAGAAAACTTCTTGTAGCACCTGTATTTTTGATATTTACATAAAACCATGACACCTGTGTAAGAACTGAAGGAATTTTTTATTTTTGGACCTATGATGGAGAAACACCTCTGTCACTTTTGTCAAATTCATCTCTGTTTGGTCGAAAACATAGTTTAAAGCGAAACTAGCCCTATGAGTGGAAAATGAATTGACTCTTAGAATGAATTCTAAAAAAAGGATAGAGACATGATATTATGAGTTGGAATGGCCTCATACTTACTAATATTACCTACCTTATGCCTCCTCTACCAATATTCCTCTTTTTCATAGCAAACCCTAGCTCAGTGGGAGAGTAAATTAGGATTTAGTGCTTGTGAACAATGATGACTTGGGCACCCTTGGGAAAAATGGTTAAGAAATGGAGCGAGGTCAATGAAAATGATGAATATGAGGTGAAATTAGAGTAAAATAAGGTGGGATGGGTGGGATGAAAATATCAGTGCTAACATGGGCTCCAACTGGGGAAGATAGCTCCGGAGGAGGTGTCCAAAACCACAGATCTCTGAATTTGTAGATCAGTTCCTTATCCATTGGGCATGGAGTCCAATCAATAGACTAAAACTGAAAACACACTACAAAATTAAACCCACACTAATAGATCATCAAAGCCTTAGGGCCTTCACCTCAGGCTTCAAAACTTGATGAATTCTGTCAATACTTGCTGAAAATAAAATAAAATAGAACTGAAATGATACCAACCTACTCTAATATGTTGTAGAATTGTTGATGAGGTGAAATGATCCTTCCAGTGTAAACAATCTAGGAGATGGCTACTTATTGAAGTTCTTCTCTCACTTTCCTCGAGCAGGCAGAATGATGTACATGTAGGAAACTCACAATAAAATATGAAAGCAAGACTTATGCTGACAAACAAAACAAAATTCATCTTCTCCAATGCTTGTAAAATACTACTGAAGGGATCTTGAAAAACTTGAAGCATTACCTTGTCTTGAGATCCAACAACAAAAATACAAGTACTCCCTTCATTTTGATATGAAATAACACTTGGTTGTTGATCAATAGAAAGGCATGGGGAAGTATAACCTTATGATATTTGATTATTGGCTATAAATTCCTCAAGCTTGAGAAATTTTGACTCAATCTCTAGCATACTGTCTCTCTCAGGCGCATAGTCATCAAATTCATAGTCTAAGTCATCCTTAAACTGAAAAAAAAAAAAAAAAATCAATATTAAAAAACATGACAACCCTATCATCTTCATGAAAGACAACAATATCTTCTAGCTCCTCTCCTTGCAGGGAATCATCATCATAAATTGGTTTACTCACAATTATATCCTGTATAATTTCATCAAACTCCTCATTAAAATTATCTTCATATTTACTGTACTTAGGAAAATCAGTTTTAGGAGAAACTTCATCAGATATGAACATTGAAAAAGGTGATTGTCTTTCTTCATGATGATCTATAAATCTAGTTTTAGGATTGTCCTCATTTAAACTTAGATTTTCATTTTCAAAAATGGAAGAAGTTTTACCAACATTTTATTGACTATGTGAACAAGGTAAACCTGCATTAGCTTGGGCTATAATATGATTTTTCAAGAGCTAATTTATCTCATCTTCAGACAACGAAGTCTCTTTGTTTTCTTTTGATAACAAAGTAATTGTCTTCTTTCTCTCCTAAATATTAACAAGGATGTTGAATATCTTCTTTAACCTTTGGCCGATCAACTTGTTGTACAACTGCAAGAATTATCTCCTGCGGGAAGTCCTTATGAACATCAAGATAGTATACATCATCTTTTTCTTCCATGAGAGAAAACACTTGCTCTTTTTGGTCATGAAAAGGATTTTCATGCAAAGCCTCCAAGATATATTGATCCATGAACTCACTATCATCAGAATAATACTCTAGGTTTTGAATGGAAGACTCTAAGAGAACAAATAGTAGCAGGTGGAAAACCTTCATACCAAGATCATGCTTTTCCCTCAAGAGAAGCCATGAACATCTTTAAAAGACCATGTTTAAGAAATTCAACCTTCAACTTGTGTGTATACATGTGAAATTCAACCAGATGTAAAGCAGCATCATTCATATCATTATCTTTAAACATAGGAAAATTCCTTTGCCAATCTACCTTAGGAATTTTATTTGGGAAACCTCGAATGTGATCTCGGCTCATGGGAGCATACCTTCTTGAAATAGTTTAAATATTTAAAATTCTTGAAGCTACTATATGTTAGAGTTGGTATCTTCATCCCTCCGTCAGAGATCAAAATCTCTTTTGTTGCATTTCATTTTAGGTGTCTCATTCAGTTCAGTCAATTGCATTTCATTAGGAGCATGGATCATATAACAGAAGGGTCTTGTCACTCATGTCCCTCATGTCATGTACCTACTGGCCCGTGTCTATTCATCAAAATCAATTTTAAAGTCATTTACAGTCATGTTTGCTAAAGAGTCATTTTAGGGTTTTTAGGTCTCATTAGGTCTAGGGTTTCACAAATTTTATCTTCAGAATGTCTAATAATGTTAGCAGGCACATGAGGGAGCTTTGAAATAAGTTTTTATTGCAAAAATTTCATCATCGCAACGCTTGATAATGATTCTTCTTCAAAACTTTGTTTTGAAGAAAAATCATCAATTTCATCCTTTGTAATAAATGTAATGTAATTTTCAAAAGATTTTCAGTTGTAAAGTTCTTCAGGCGCAGCCCTGGTCACCTTTTCCAAGATCCTATGCCATCTATCCCTACAGAAAATAGACAAGAGTTTCATCATTCAGCTAAAAAATCAAAGTGGAAGAAAAAACAGAGTTTATATGAAAGTGTCAAAATTCAAACATTAGAAAGTGGGTTTTTTTTTAATAAAAAATCAAATTCTTAGCCATAAAATATATTTTCATTGTTTCACAATTCATTTGCATAGCAAAATTCAGCAAGGAGCCAAGAGAAATCACGGAGAAATAAGTTGGAGGGCGAAACTGTGATTTGGAGGCCAGACTGTGTATAATTTGTAGACGTGGCGCGTTGGGTGAAGGTTGTGGCGCATAGAGTGACCCATCATTGTGTTAATTTGAACTGGTGCACCACACACAATAGGCGCGGCGCACTGGGTTGTCTGTGCAGCGCATTGGCCTGAAACGAAAATTTGTTGCCATCTCTCACTCAAATTGCAAAACGAATCGGCCTCCTATGATTCAAGTAAGTTTGTGAGACTTTGAAATTACCATTGATCAGTGTTTGGTATTGTTTGAAAGAAGCAAATATGAGAATTTGAATGTCAAATTATAGACCCTATCCTTTTTTTAAAAATTGCGCCTTAGGGTTTTGAAGTGGTGTTTTAAAAGTCATTTTGGTGCCAAATACTCCATCTCCCCCACCTTGTTCATTCCTTCCCTCACTGTAATCCTATTATTACAGTATATCCCCTATTTCCTTATATCCCAAACCACTCATATCATCTCATTCCTATTTCCCCATCCCAAGTCATTTCATTTCACTTTCATTCTCCTTTTCCCATTTCATTTGTAAAAATTCCCAAAACCCCAAGTCCAAACAGTCAAGTGACTGTTCTTACACTTCAAATTTCACTTGATTGAAACACATTGTTACCACTATCCTATTTTTCCCACAATCCCTCCTCTTTAACACATATTTGGCATTAAAAAAAAAAACAACCAAATTCTCATTCTTCATCTCATTTTTCCAAACATAGACCTTGAAACACCATGGAGACAGACACTGATACATCATATGACAGAGACAGTGATTCTACCACTGAGCTACATGCACTGAGAAGGCCTCGTAAAGGTGGCAAACATGTGAGAGAAGAGCCCACCTCATTGACTCAATTGTAGGCTTGCCCACTTGCCATGGCATGTTTTCACGAGCATTCATGCTATCAGTATTGTGAGATGATTGCTAGGATTCAACATCATCAAGAGTTAGCATTTACATGATGGTCAGATAACTCTTGCTGGTGTAAATTTCACCCTGACACCGGAAACCATTTCTCAAGAAATAGGAATATTGAATGTAGGTGAACAGTGGAACAAAAGACAACAGGTGGACAGAGTGCATTATGAACCATACATCAGGCATAGCTATGTGAGACAGCTCAGCAGCGTATTCCCATTCTGGTTCCTGAAGGAATCCTATGCGCCTTTGATGAGACTCATTATCAGATACTTCAAGTGTCAGGGTTGGTTCTCACGCCTCTATGGCTACCACATTAGGTTAGTGATGCATTTCACAAGAGTGTATATTATCAACATACCTTATTTCATGTGCCGGAGCATCGAGAGAATTACCACTCTTGTACAGAAGAAGACTCCCGAGCAGCAGTACGACAGTATTTATCACTATGCACTCATCAAGATTGTTGTTGTACATCAGCTTGGATTGCAAGGTATTGCATGGGAGGATTTCATTTCCCATGACTTCTTCATAGCTCCTCAGGTTCCTCCAAAGGTCGTTCATGAGCCAGGTGAACCTTCACATTATCCTGAAGGTCCCGAGACAGAGCCTATTAGTGTGCCAGTGTTTGTTACTTATCAGAGGGGCACCAGAACATTATTTGCAGCAGCTCGACAAGTACTATCTCCACCTGGGGTGGAAGGGGTCTCGTTGCCATCACCAGTAGCACAAGTACAGGTACAGGATATAGGTAGAGGCCTATGTAGGATGAGGGCCCTTTAGGAGGCCAGGAGACTGATTTCATATTGATTGATGAGGATTTGAGCTCTCCAAACTCAAAGTTGAGAGAGATCATTCATGAGCAGAAGGCTGAGATAGACACATTGACCAACAAGTTTCAGAGAGCTCAGTGGATCATAAAATACTTGGAGCAATGGAACAAATATTTGGAGGATCAGAAGATGATCATGGATTTGCGAAACGTCTGTGAGAACCGGCAAGCTGCCCGAAGAAGCCCAACCGAGATGACACCCATTGAGCGGGAGATTGAGGCTGATAGAGAGACTTGGCTTGAGAGGGTCAAAATTCACCTTGAGAAGCTGTTGGAGAAGGAAAATAAGGAAAATAACATGCTCAGACATATGAAGAACCATTATTGGGCGCGAAATCATGTTTGCAAAGTGAGGATCAAGATCCTGAAGGCAAGGCTATGGAGGTCACTAAAGCATCGTAAAAGGCATGATAGACTCCAAATTTTCTTTGAAGCTTCTTTGGCCCAGAATAGTGCTTGATGGTGGGCATTCAGCCCAAATTTCAAGAAATTTGGGAAAAATTTTGTCAATTTTGAATTTTTGGGCCTAAAAACAGATTTTCCTGCCCGACGTGTAGCGCCACTTGGCGCGCGCTTATAATTGGCAGCTCTTCAGGGGGAAAAATTTGCATCTCTAGATTTTTCATCAAAATTTATACATTCCTATGAATTACCTAAGGATTTTTTCAAGTTTTGGGTTGCCTAAAGGGTCAAAAACACCCTAAAAATGGCCTTTATGCCCCTTTTTGCACACACAGGAAGCAGTGTTGGGAGATTTTATTTTTGGAGGGGAAAATAGAAACCAAATAAAGAAATTCCACTTGGGTTGGAAAGTAGACAGGAAGGGATTTTCAACGAGCTATCCTGTGCACAATTTGGATTTCGGGAAGGGCCTCAAAATCAGCCTCAAACTTGTGCTATGCATAGAGATTTTAGGCGCGGCGCATAGGGAAATTTGGCCTATTTTTCACTCAGCAGCTCAGAATTTCGCCTAGTTTTGGCAAATTTGAATTTTTCATGTAATTATTGATGTAAATTAATGTAATTTCATGAATTTGATGTAATTTGGGCACATTTTTACTCATCCTAGTAGATTCATTCACCAAAAGGTGAAATGTAAGTGAATGAATCAGTTTCATATCATATAGAGGTAAGTTGTTTCATTTCCTATTTTCAGTCCCTAGTTTAGATATGGTTGAAACAACTCCTAGAATGGTGAGCTTGACCCCTAGAGGCATGGGGAGGAGTTAGGCTTGTCTATATCATGTATTTTCTCAGTCATTTTCAGGGTTGGACACTTGGGATTGCTTGGCACTTCATTGTACATTTCATCTCTACAATTTTGGCAAAGGAATAGACCAGGGTTTGTAGCACTCTTTGGGATCCTTGTGACTCTGTGTTTTGATGGTGTGTTTCTCTATGTAATTTTAAGTTCACTGATGTTGATGTGTATCATTTTCCCTTCTCCTTTCTTCTTAAATTAAACAAATGAGTGATAAAGGTGGAATTCATTAGCTTGCTTTGCTCTGCCTTCAGTTTTGTTTAATTTTCCATGTTTTCATCTGTTTGAAGAGGATTATTGAAACCCTTTTACCCTCTTCATCTCCTCACCGGTCTGAACCATCCATTCATTCAATCTAAAGCATCAAAACAATTGCGTTCCTTGCCCCAATCAAAACTCTAAAAAAACTAGGCCTTATCCCCGGATCCAAAACTACCTTTCCCTTTGATTCCAAAAAAAACCACCAAAAACACAATCAAACTCCTTTACATATATACCTAGCCTAAAATTAGCTTTTATTTCAAGTCATCTCAAGCCCTATTGATTATTTTTTCTGAGATTGACCCGGAGAGAGCCCTCTCCTGTTCTGGTAGGGGTAGCTACTAGACTGAGCATGGTTTGATGTTACCCTGAACTCTGTCTTCCTTCAGCCTGAGGTATATTTAGGCAAGAACATAGTGGCGACCATACTGGGGACCAAAATGGTTTGCTTGTTGGTGTTATTTTTTTATAAGCTACAGAAGAATCCTGAAGTTATGCCAGGTAGCCTTCGAATTGCTCTTGATTTGCATTAGCGAAAGTATATAAACGATGCTTCAGTCAATCTCCGGTCTAGCTTGTAAACATGACACTTGACTTGTAAATTTCCCTAGTATATCAGATCATTTTGGACTTTTGGGTGATGAGTCTAGAATTTGATAGGCTGAAGAAGTTAGTTTTGTCCCTTTGATTTTTGAAAATAATTCAAAACACTGGCTTCCAGAAGACATACTAGAGCAAATCCGGATCCCGATCCACCTCTAGTGTATGAGAATCCAAATCTGATTTCAAGAAAAATTCGTTGAGAAAGTCCCATGATTCCTCTTTTCAAATCTCATTCATGTCCTGCCGTGTCTGAATTCCTTGAAGATCTTGAGTTTGATGAACAATTTGAGTTGTCGTTGTTCGAGACGAAGTTTGAAAGTGCTATTGGTTCTACTGTCATAAATCCTGAGTTTATCAAGTATCTTGAAATCAAATAGGCTAATAGATCCATTGATAGTTACATTTTGAATATTCAGAACTCCATTGTGGCAACAAATATTTCTGAGTTCATAGAGTCTGCATCTGAAACTCTAGGGCCATCAGCAGTTACATCTGGTTCACAAATTCGCACCGAGCCTCCTTTCATTCCTACCATTCCCATACAACCATCTATTTCTGATCAAAAATCTACAGTAGTATCACTTCCATCCACACCACATACACCTCGTACATCTACTACTCCTACTCCACCTGTATCTCCAAGACAGATTATAAATCCACCAAGAGAAATGGCTGCTAGATTCGCACCCCTTGTCCTGCCTCAAAACTTGGATGCCATGCCTGCTGGTTATCAAAGTAAGATCCCACTGTTTGATGGCACTCCTCAAAGTGTTCCTGCTCAGAAAAATATTGATAGAATGGCATATTTCTTCGATCTTCATGAGATTGATGCAGAAACTGTCACCATGAGATTTTTTGTGCAAACTTTTGGAGGTGAAGTAAGAAAGTGGTTCAGAGCTTTGCAGCCTAGAAGTATTGCTACATTGGCTGAGCTTCAAAGAAAATTCTTGGATTTTTGGGAAGTAAAGAAATATCCTCATCAGATCACTTCTGAATATACCAAGATAAAGCGCAACGTTGGTGATTCTGTCCAAGACTATTGTATTAGATTTAATGCGGTTTACAATGCAATTCCCAATGATTTAAGGCCATCTAGGAAGTCAGATTTTCTTAATTTTCTGGATGGTTTTGATCCGGACATGGCCTATCAATTGAGAGAAAGAGATCCGGCCACTTTGGAGGACATGCAGAAAATTGCAATGAGTGTTGAAGCTAATTTGAATGACAAGAGAGCTAGATTGAGAGCTGAGAAGAAAGTCGTGATAAAGGAAGAAGATTCTACTTCATATCAAGTACTTCGCAAGGTGGAAAAGATGATTGAAAGATTGACACTTGATAAGCCCGAACCGCAGATCAAAAATCCTAATTTCTAGGGCCAGCAACAACCATAATTTAGGATCAAACAACGAGAGGAGCGAGCATAAGAACCGCCAGCACAACAGCAGGTAAAAACACCTTTACAGCAGAATTTTGTTGGTCAGGAATCAGATGATGAAGAAAATGTAATAGGGGAAGAGAATCACTTCTTTACACCTGATGACATGCCAAACTTTATCATGGAAGATGAGGAGTATGCAGAAAACTTAGCTGTACAAGAGGATGAGGATTTTATCTTGGAAAATGAGACAGCTCTTAAAGAAGAGTCAGATGAGTATCATGTTGGAAATATGATGCAGAATGTTGTCCTTGATGGCAACCCACTGAATGAAGATGAAGACATGTGACAGTTGAAATGTGTTGTCCTTGATGGCAATACACCTGATGAAGTTATGCTTGACTTGATGGACTTGTGTGTACAGAAGGCAATGAAGAAAGGAATTTAGAATGTGCTCAAAATATGATGAAAAGAGTATGTCTCTTTGTATACGCGGATTGGCCTAGGGGAAGTCGCGTATGCACGCGGAAAATAACGTGCCAAGTCGCGTATGGGAAAAAAGCGCTCAAAAAGTGCAAAACCAAGGGTAACCACCATGGTATTGACCCATTGTATTGGGTAATGATCCGCCTAATTGACCCCGTCCAGGTAGTTTTGGGCTCATGGTATTGTTTTGGCCCATGGTATTGAAAAGGGGGCTCATGGTATTGAAAAAGGATAAACCTATATAAGGAGAACAAATTCATTGTGCATAACATGAGTGTGGGTGCAAGATGTCTGAGCTTGAATGAATACTTCTCTCTGAAGTATATCTGAATGGAAAGGGTTACACTTGAATGATAGATCTGAATGTATGATGCACCAATGATGAAGAAGAGGATCTAGATCTGAATTGCTCTTGTATTTGCTAGATCTGATTATGGAAGGCTTAGGTCTGTGATGAGGCGAGCATCTAGGCAAACATCTGTCTGAAGCAAAAGGGTAGATCTGAATTGAATATCTGATCTGATGAAGTATGCTGCTCTGTAATGATTGAAGATCTATACGCTACTTCGCCGCGGAGGAAGCGCGTATATACGCAGCTTCAGCGAAGAGAAAGCGCGTATGCGCAATAAAACATACACTGAGGTATACGCTGGTTTGTGTGGACGGAAGCGCGTATATACGCGACATCAGTGAAGTAAAAGCGCGTATGCAAACCATAGGTTTGCTGAAGCAATAGGTGTGAAATATCCCATCCGTTCCGTCGTGCTTCGCTATCCGATCCGTGCCGGATATGCATCCGTTGATGATGTATGGTTGTGCTTTGAGTCCGAAAGGGTTCGGTCCGGAAATATGATGAATTGTGGCTCGGTAAGTTGTGTTCTATTGAAGTGGCGATCCAAAGGTGAAAACGACGAAACGTGGTCCAAGGTGGTGCTTTGGGGGGGTCGAGCCGCCGGGGTCGAGCCCTTCCAGAGAGTCGGTGTAAACGAGACCGGGGTCGTAGCTCCCTCTCCACAGAAAGGCCGGTAAACGAGCCGGGGTCACAGTTTCCTTCCAGAGAGGTCAAAATCCAGCGCAGTGGTGCTCGCGTGCCGGCCGCTGTCTCCGCGCTAAAGACATATGTTGTAAGATGTTTTCTTTATAATAAAATATTGAAGGCTGAGAAACTGCAGCGGTGGTTTTCTCCCGACTTGGGTTTCCACCTAAAATCCTGGTGTTCATGTGTGATGTTTTGTGTGATGGTTTATTCTGTTCTTACTGCACATGTTTACTGCTTATTGAATATCTGATGAATAAATGAAGGAATGATTTAAGTGAAGAATTAATGACATAAATAGATACCTGTGTATACGCGAGTTTCGTAAAGGGTATCCGCGTATATACGCAAGTCTGGTTCAGGAAAGTAGCGTATGCATTTTAGAAGCAAGAAAAGGTGAAAGTTTTGAATATGCAGTAAATACTGATTCACCCCCCCCTCTCAGTATTTTTCCCAACAATTGGTATCAGAGCAGGTCCTTGTGGAGAAGCTTGATCGCTTAAAGGAGATCCGTCACAATGGGAAGTCAAGAAGGAATAATGTCTATAAAGCCACCTATATTCAATGGAAGCAATCTGATATTCTAGAAGGTACGTACAAAAGCATATCTGCAAAGTCTTGGTGCAGATGTATGGGCAATCGTGGAAGAAGGTTATCAATACCCGGCAAGTATTCCTACTGATGCAGCAGAAAGAAAGAAGTATGAAACCAATGCCAAAGAAGTAAATGTTTTGCTGGGAAGCATGTCTGAATCAGAATTTGCTAAAGTGATGCAGCTACATTCAGCAAAAGATATATGGGACAAAATCATTCTGAGCTATGAAGGAGATACAAAGGTAAAAAATGCAAAACTCCAAACTCTTAGGATTGAATATGAAAGTTTGAAGATGCATAGTGATGAAAGTGTTGCCAGTTTCTTCCTTCGTCTAGATGATGTTGTCAATCGAATGAGAAATTTGGGTGAAACTAAAACTGATACTACTCTGGTTGAAAAAGTCTTAAGATCCTTGACTCCAAAATTTGACTCTAAAGTCTCCGCTATTGAAGAAAGGCAAGATCTGCAAACTCTTACTATTGTTCAATTACATGGGACTCTGACTGCTTTTGAAATGAGACAAGGAGGTCCTTCTCAAGTAAGAGAAGCTGCATTTAAGGTTTCTACAAAAGGAAAGGAAAAGGAAGTTGTCAAAGAATCCAGCTATATTTCCGATGAAGAAGAAGCAAATTTCGTAAGAAAACTCCAACTAGGAACTGGAAGATTCAAAGGTAAGCTTCCCTTCAAATGCTTTGAGTGTGGAAAAGTTGGTCATTATGCCGCAAAATGTCCTTATAAAGGAAAAGAAGTTGTTAGAAGGAATAAGAACAGATCTAGCTCTAAGAAAAGTTACTATACTAATGAAGATAGTGATGGGTCATCTAATAGTGAGGAAGATTGTGAAGAAGATCTTAGACTTCTCATGGCCCTTGAACAAAAGGAAGAAAATGATATGTTTATGGATGCTCTAGAGGAAAATGATTTTCTTGAAGAAAATAATCAACTCAAACTTCGCTTAGAAGATTGCAAAATTCTCTTAGAAGAACAAAAGGTGATCAGAGAGACTATTGAAAAGCAGCTTGAAGAAGCAAAGAAACATATTGAAAAGCTAGAATGTGAAGTGGTAATTCAAAGAAAAGAAGTAGAGAAAGCAAAGACCTTGAATCTTAGATTTTCTAAAGGATCTGAAACCTTAGATGAGATTATCAAGGTACATCGTTCTCCTCTTATAAAGACAGGTCTGGGATATACCGGAGAATCTTCTCAAACTTCAGCACCAAACTATCTAAAAGCAGTTACAGGTGGTTTACTACATTCAGCCACTCAGCAAGGGAATAGAGGATCTCTACAGGGAAAGAAGGACCATCTCAATTCAAGTAACACTAACAAGGATAGCTTTCAAAGACTCTACAACCAACAGGTAAACTCAAATAGAAGATTCCATGATCGCAGAAATTTCTACTTCAATGGGCAATGTTTCACTTGTCACAATTTTGGTCATAAAGCTATTCAATGTGTGGCATATAAAACCATCATGACAAGAGAAGCAAGAAAGAAAAGGTTGGATACTGAACCAAAGAAGAATACCTATAAGAATTTTTCTCCTCTTCAAAGTGAAGTCGAATGTACTTATTGCAATAACTTTGGCCATGA
The DNA here is from genome assembly GCA_034641835.2 of Pinus albicaulis. Lineage (NCBI taxonomy): Eukaryota > Viridiplantae > Streptophyta > Pinopsida > Pinales > Pinaceae > Pinus > Pinus albicaulis. The sequence goes on along the minus strand of JAXQQM020065137.1, from coordinate 2,366 downwards.
AGAATCTGAATGCAGGAACAAGATCCAGCCTAAAGAACATGGTCCCTCAAGCTCCAAAGTGTGGAAGAAGAAAGAACCGCCGGTTGAAAATTGTGGGATAGCATTATTTGCAGAAGGTGAAGAAAATCAATGGTACATCGATAGTGGGTGCTCAAGACACATGACATGTGACAAAAGCAAACTTCATACTTATAATGCTCTAGAAAAGGAAAAGAAAGTTACATTTGGAAATGATACTCCTGCTGTAATTAAAGGAAAAGGGTCAATATTTCTAAAAGAAAAGGTGAAGGCTAAAGATGTCATGTATGTGGATGGATTAAGGCATAACCTGTTAAGTGTTAGCCAAATGTGTGATCAAGGAGCAGAAGTGGTCTTCAGTTCCAAAGAATGTATGGTTCGTGATCTTGATACAGGTAAAATAATTATAAAAGGAAAAAGAAATCCAAGCAACCTGTATGTACTAAACGACATAGATCAATGTTACTTGAGCAAGTCTTCAGAAAATTGGCTATGGCATAGAAGGCTGGGGCATCTGAGTTTCTCTCAAATCAACAAAGCAAACAGACTTCAAGCTGTTCGTGATCTTCCCAAGGTCAATCTTCCAGAAAATACCATATGCAAATCTTGTCAATTTGGTAAGCAGTCTAGAGTTCGATTTAATGCCAAAGAAGGATCATCAAGTAAGCCTCTTGAACTCATTCATACTGACATCTGTGGACCTATGAGGAAAAGGTCATTACGTGGGGAAGAATACTATATCCTATTTATCGATGACTACTCCAGAATGTGTGAGATCGCATTTATTAAACACAAAGATGAAGCTTTTGAAAATTTTCAGAAGTTCAAAGCTCTGGTAGAAAATGAATTGGATTCAAAAATCAAGTGTCTTAGATCTGATCGAGGTGGAGAATATTCATCAAATGAATTCTTTGAATTTTGTGAACAACATGGCATTAAAAGACAATTCTCTGTAGCAGGCACTCCACAACAAAATGGTGTAGCAGAAAGAATGAATAGAACAATTGTTCAAATGGCTAGAGCTATGATGGTTGACTCTAATGTTCCTGACATGTTCTGGAGTGAAGCAGCACGTACAACAGTTAACATTCTCAATAAAGCTCATGTTCGGGTAAATAGTGACAAAACTCCATATGAACTCTGGTATGGTAAGTCTCCCACTGTAAAGCATTTTAAAGTTTTTGGAAGTAGATGCTTTATCAAAAATAATGATGAAAAGCTTGGCAAGTTTGAACCTAGATCAGATGAAGGGATACTTTTTGGTTACTCTTCTTCAAGCAAAGCATTCACATGTTACAATAAGAGGCTTCAAAAGGTTGTTGAATGTATTGATGTTGTTATTGATGAGTCTCCTGCAGCTTCTAAAGAAGAAAAACAAACAACAGAAGAAGATGATAGCAACATATGGCCTTCTACATCAGATGGAAATGATATAGGTAGTGAATCCAATGAAGAACCTGAAAATGATCTATCTGAAAAAGCTCCATCCAGATATGTTCAAAAGAATCATCCTGAATCTCAAATTTTGGGAGACAAGGAATCTGGTGTACGAACAAGGAGAACTCTTGCGGGATCTTCTAGTAATTTGGCACTTCTATCCACAATTGAACCACACAATGTCAATGAAGCTAGCAAATATGAATGTTGGAATAATGCCATGGATGAAGAAATTGAGAAAATTGAAAAGAATGACACTTGGGATTTGGTACCAAGACCTCATGATAAAAATGTCATTGGAACTAAATGGATCTTCAAGAACAAGTTAAATGAGAATGGGGATGTTGTAAGAAACAAAGCTAGACTGGCTTGCAAAGGGTATACTCAACAAGAAGGTATAGACTTTGAAGAAACTTTTGCTCCTGTAGCTAGACTTGAAGCCATCAGAATGTTTCTTGCCTTTTCAAGTTATCAACAAATCAAAGTTTATCAAATGGATGTTAAATCTGCTTTTCTTAACGGTGATCTAGAAGAAGAAGTATATATAGAACAACCGGAAGGATTTATTTTGGGAAATGATGCAAATCTTGTTTGTAGACTTAAAAAGGCTCTATATGGTCTCAAACAAGCTCCAAGGGCTTGGTATTATCGTCTTGACAAATATCTTCATCAACAAGGATTTTCAAAGGGGTCTGCTGATAGCAACTTATACACAAAAGTTGAAAATGATAAACTATTGATTGTAGTTGTATATGTCGATGATATCATTTTTGGGAGTAACGAAGAATCTATGAGTCAAAAATTTGCTTCTGTCATGCAGCAAGAATTTGAAATGTCTTTACTTGGGGAACTAACATTCTTTCTTGGCTTGCAAGTGCATCAATCTGCAGATGGTATATTTTTATCACAAG